>PVJC01018237.1:0-31568 GCA_004026665.1 Murina feae | reverse complement strand
AAGTATAAAAATCTAAGTATTGTAAAGTATATTCATTTTAGCCTTTGACATCTTTTTTTATTTTTTAAAATATGTTTTTATTGATTTCAGAGAGGAAGGGAGAGGGAGAGATAGAAACATCAATGATGAGAATCATTTATTGGCTGCCTCTTGCACATCCCTACTGGAGATTGAGCCTGCAAGCTGGGCATGTGCCCTTGACTGGAATCAAACCAGGGGCCCTAGAGTCCCCAGGCCAACACTCTATCCACTGAGTCAAACCAGCTAGAGCTAGCCTTTGACATCTTAAGACAAAACCTTGAGGTTCATCCCTCCTGGGAGGTTACATTTCCACTTTAAAAAATTATATATATATATATATATATATATATATATATATATATATATATTATATAGATATAGATATAGATATAGATATAGATATAGATATAGATATAGATATATAGATATATTTGTGCAGTGGCAGTATCATAGCCAATGAGATTTATCTGAGGCATGATTATTGCTAATTGAAAAAAAACATATATAGCCCTAGCCAGTTTTGCTCAGTGGATAGGGCATCAGCCCACAGATCGAAGAGTCCCAGGTTAGATTCTGGTCAAGAGCACATACCTCTGGTTCAGGCTCAATCCCTGGCCCTGGTCAGGCTTGTGCGGGAGGCAACCAATCAATGTGTCTCTCTCATATTGATGTTTCTTTCTCTCTGTCTCTCTTCCTTCCCTTCTACTCTCTCTAAAATACAATAGAAAATATCCTCGAGTGAGGATTAACAACAACAAAAGCCAAAAAAAAAAAAAAAATCACACACACACACACACACACACACACACACACTAGAGGCCTGATGAACAAAATTCGTGCATGGGTAGGGTCCCTAGGCCTGGCCAGCGATCAGGACCAATTGGGGCCTTCTGGCTGCTGACTGAGGCCTTCCTTCATTTCATGCTGCCCCCTGGTGGTCAGTGCACATCATAGTGAGCAACCGAACTCCTGGTCTCTGGGTCAAACTTCTGAGGGAACAATTTGCATATTAGGCTATCTAATCTAATAAAAGAGAAACATGCAAATTCACCTCACCTCCACTATGCCCCAAGCCACGCCCACCAGCCAATTAGAGCGACTATATGCAAATTAACCCAACTAAGATGGTGGTCGGCAGCCACGGAGCTGGAGCAAGCAGGAGGCTTGGTTGGCCTGGTAATGGAGGAAGCCAAGCTTCCCACCTGCCCTGGCCAGCTGTGGCCTCTGCTCAAGGCAACAAAGTTTCAATTATAGAAGACAAATAAATCTCAGATACCTGCTTCCAGCCAGCCTGGCTGGGAGCTTGGGTCACTAGGGGCTGTAGCCAGCGTACAAACAGCCATCAGCCACTCACCCAAGCTGGCCACAACTTCATGGGGTGAGGGCCTCTGCTGGGGGGCTTGGCCAGCCTGAAAATGGCCCTCAGCCTCTCACCCAGGCTAGCCAGATACCCCAACGGGGGGACTCCCACCCTGAAGGGGCAGTGGCCAGCCTGCAAACAGCCATCAGCCCCTCACCCAGGCTGGCCAGGCACCCCAGCAGGACCCCAACCCTGAAGGGGGTGTGGCTAGCCTGAAAACGGCCCTCAGCCCCTCAACCAGGCTGGCCAGGCACCCCAGTGGGAACCTCACCTTGATCCAGTACACCCTTCAGGGCAAACCAGCCAGGCTGACGGCTGCCAGTACTGAGGTGGTGGTGGGAGCCTCTACCGCCTCTTCAGCAGTGCTAAGGATGTCTGACTGCAGCTTAGGTTGCACCCTGCTGGCAAGTGGACATCCCCCAAGGGCTCCCGGGCTACCAGAGGGATGTCTGACTGCCAGCTTAGGCCCAATTCCCGGGGAGTGGGCCTAAGCCAGTAGGTGGACATCCCCCAAGGGGTCTCAGACTGTGAGAAGGCACAGGCTGGGCTGAGGGACCCCCCAGAGTGCACAAATTTTTGTGTACCAGGCCTCTAGTACATATATATGTATATGTATGTATATATGCATACATATGTGTGTGTGTGTGTATATATATATATATAATTATATATAAAAATATAATTTTTATTTTATTTTATTTTTTTCAATCACCATTTATCCCCTTCATGGCCTCTTCCACCTCCACCACCCCCACCTCAACCCCTACCCCCTGCAATCACAACACTGTTGTCCATGTGCATGAGTTCCCTCTCTGGATGAATGGAACAGAATGACAGATTTTAGAGGGCACAGGGATGGAGGGAATGAGAAGCACTTAATCAAAGAACATATATGCATATATGCATAGCCCATGGACACAGACAGTAGTTTGAGGAAAGGCCTGGGGTAGGGTGGGGGCTGGGTGGAGAGGTGCAGAGGAGTGGAAAAAAGGGGATATCTGTAATACTGTCAACAATAACTTTTTAAAAAAGAACTGGAAAAAGAACTATTCTTAGTGTGGAAGAGACTAGAGTTAGGGAAGAAAGAAGATACACTGTATGGCAGAGTCCCTCACTTTCAGCCTGGAAGGATGGCAAGAAGAGGAAAGCAAATGGGAGGAATAGCAAAGAGAAGCAGCGTCCTGATTTCTCTGCTTCCACCTTTGTCCAGGATGCATAGAGATACAGAGGAGTGCTTTTTTGAGCTTTAGAAATATACTGCCTCATGAGCTGTCAGTGGGAAGCCATGCCAGTTAACTGCCCTGGGCTGCCTTGGTGCCCAGGTGAAGTTGTTGGAGTGGCTGAGAATGCAGCTGGGTTAAGAACCAATGGGACAAGAGTACAAAATAATGTTGAATGTAAACTGTAATTGAAAAAATTAAAAAGAAAAAATGAACCAATGGAACAACTGAGTTGTGTGGGGGCAAGGAATAGCTGCAGCAGGGGTTAAGCAAGCACCACCGAGTGGCCAGGAGGGGGTTAAAAGATGTATACACTCAGTATCTTCTGAACCAGTGAGCCAACTTGAGACCAACTCAACAAGGGGAGGGCTGGGACCTGACCTAGTAAAGGACTGAAATGAGTTATATTGGCTGTAAATAGACCCCAGGTCACTCACCTCCAAAGAAAGCAGAGGGCAGCCTAAGGGTCCCTTCACCTCCCTTTGTATACTGTTTAATTAAACAAGAAAGCCATTGGACTGTGGTGGCTCTCATGGCATGGAGGCCTACATAAAGAAATAAAATCTAAGCCTGTAAATTCCTCAAAGTTATGGAATCAAAACCTAAGGACAAGCAGTCACAAACAGCCGAGGCTTAAAGCTATAGCCAATCAAATAATTTCCTTTCTTTGCTTCTGCACTTTCTCTATGTCAGTCTTTCCCCTGGCTCCCTGTTTACAGAGTGCTCTTAACCACTTCCAGTTTGGCACTACCCCATTTGAATCAATATTTGTTCAAGTAAACTCTTAAGATGTTGAAAATGCCTAGGTTATCTTTTCATGGTTCTTAGTTGTAGTACTGCTGAGCACAGAAGGAAGGGAAAAATAGAAGAGATCAAGTATTGAGTATGTTACAAAGGAATTGTTTAAACTACTAGGTCAGACCAAGTGTCAAACCAAATATGAAGTTAGATTTTCCTCTGCAGTAGAGAAACTAGTTAAAGATAAGATAAATAGGATCTGTTTTCCTTACTGATGCCACCACAATAAGAACTGTCAAGTTCTGCCTTGGCCTCTAAGTAGAAAGGCAATGAGAAAATACTCATGGAAACAAAGATCCAGAAAAAAATACCATTCCTCCCAGTCAGAGAACATAGGAGGGCAAGGTAGAGGGAGTAAACATTGTGAAATAGGAATTACAACTTATTAGTGGTCTAATAGAAAATTACTTTACAAAATGGAAGAATTCTGTAACAACCCATGGAGTTTTTGTCCATAGATAATAAAATTCACAAATTGAAATGACCGACTTGAAAGACTTCATTTAAAAAATTCCCCAGTGTTTAAACAAAGATAAATCTCATGTAAATATTACCTTTTCTTTAAAAAACTTGCAGTCAGACAAGCAGGAGATGAAAATATCATTCTAATTTCACTGCAAAAGCAATAACATAAGGATAAGTCATAACATACAGAAAAGCATGCCTCCTTTTATCTCATGTCTGAATATATAATTGATGATGTGGAATCATTTTTTAACGATTAGTATAAATTGACCATGGCTCCAGAACCAATTAAAAGTGTTAGATAATTATTGGACAGAGCCACCTCTTAGTCTCTTCACGTTCATTACTTCCAATTGTCACTGCCATCCACTGTTCTGTCCGGGACTGGTTAATTCGCCTTATTTCTGGCAAGGTTTTCTTGGAAACATTTGTGGAACCAGTATCCTTCAAGGAAGAAAAATAAAAGAACCATCAGGAAAACACACACACATGCTGAGTAACAGGCAATCCCACAGAGCTTGTGGCATAGGCTGTCGATAGGACCAGCCCTCTGAGGCAGTGGGGTTTGGTGGCAGGAGCTATGTCATCAGACTGGTCTGGTACAGTTCTGGTCTAGCTTTGGCCACGTTGCTTGGTCTGAGCCTTAATTTAGCACTTAAAAATGAGATAATACAAAATATTAAAAACAAGAACTGAAACAGATACTTGCAAGCCAATATTATTGCAGCGTATTTGCAATAGTCAAAAGACATAAACAACCCATGTCCACCAACAGCATCAACAGGAGAATGCTGTATATACATGCAATGGAATATTATTCAACTATGAAAAGAAATGAAATTCTTATATATGCTACAACATGGATGAACATTGAAAACATGTTAAGTGAAATATGCCAGATATGAAAGGACAAATATTGTATGGTTCCACTTATAAGAAATATGCAAATTATACACAAAAAGTAGATTAGGGATTATGTGGGGATGGGGGTAATGAGGGAATGGGGAGTTAATATTTAATGTTTACAGATTTTGTTTGGAGTGATGAAAAAGTTTTGGAGATGGATAGTGTTGATAGTTGCATTCTACAACATTATAAATGCAATTAATGCTACTAAACTGTTCACTTAAAATTGGTTAAAATAGCAAATGTATCCTATCTAATAAAAGAGTAATATGCAAATTAGCCATCACTCCGGGACAAAGATGGCGGTGCCCATAGCCATGGGGCAGGATGCTGGCAGCATCACCCTGGCAATGTGAGCCCAGCAGGCATTGCCTCAGCAACTGGCAAACCTATGAGCAGGTCTGGAGCAGGAAAGGCCGGCTGGGCCGAGGCAGTGCAGGTGGGGTTTGCCTGCTCCCCTATGTTGCCCCGGTGACTGGGCAACATAGGGGAACAGGCAAGCTTAGCCAGCAGGCAGCACCCAGCCCTGGCCACAGCTCAAGGGAGAGAACAACATGCAGGTGAGGTCAGGAGCCTGAGAGATCAACATAGAGGGGTGCCTGCTCTAAGCCTCCACGGTGTGCCTGGGGGCAGGCCCCCAGAAGATAGACACACACACACAGGGTGACTGCTCCGAGCCTCAGATTAGGCTGGGGGCAGGCCCCCAGTGGGGACACACACACACACATGGCACCTGCCAGACTGGGGCCATCAATAGGACAGCCACTAAGGGGTCCCGGACTGTGAGAGGGGGCAAGCTGGGCTGAGGGACCCCCACCTTCCCCCGTACACGAATTTTAATGCACTGGGCCTCTAGTATACACTAGAGTGTGTATACTAGAGAGTATACACTATGTGTGTGTATGTGTGTGTGTGTGTGTGTGTATTTAATTATTACCATAATAAAAAATGAAATAATAAGACCCAATACCTGGGTCCCTTGGATCTTATTAAGATTAAATGATATTAGGTATACAAAGCTTTATATTATAGTAGGTACTCAATAAATACTGGTTTCTTTCTCCTCTTTAATAAGACACAGATTTTTACTTTTATATCAACAGTTTTTAAACTTTAACATGCAGCAGAATCGCCTGGTTATCTTGTTAAACCATAGACTGCTGGGCCCATCCCCAGTTTCTCGTTCAGAAGGTCAGGGGTGGAGCTCAAGAATATGCACCTAGTGAGTTCCCAGGTGATGCTGCTGCTGCTGGTTTGGGGACCACACTTTGAGAACCATGGTTCTATACGATACTTGAAACCAAATGGCTTAGCCAGACATGTCAGAAATCACTGTCTGGAAAGACAAATCAGTTTTATAACATAGAATTCTAAGTACTCTGTTCCATACTAACCTTGGTCTCCACTGAAATTATGAGTCAGGAAATTTTGCCTCACTTTTGTTTAATCTATACAAAAGCCTAGGTGGCCCTCATGCCTCACACAATGCCCTCACGTCGCCACAAGATGGCTGCCACAAGATGGCCGGCAGGGGAGGGCAGTTGGGTTGACCAGGCCTGCAGGATAGGGCAGTTGGAGGCAACTAGGCCAGCAGGGGAGGGCAGTAGGGGGTGAGATCAGGCCTGCAGGGGAAGGCAGTTGGGAGCCATCGGACTGGCAGGGGAGTGATTAGGGGGCAATCAGGCTGGCAGGCAGAGGAGTTTAGGGGCAATCAGGAAGGAAGGCAGGCAAATGATTAGGAGCTAGCAGTCCCAGATTGTGGTATCGGGCCTAAATCAGCAGTTGGACATCCCCCAAAGGGTCCCAGATTGGAAAGGGCTGAGGGACAGCCACCCCCACAGCCACCCCCACAGCCCATGAATTTTGTGCACCAGGCCTCTAGTGCTTAACTAAAGACCTTTGAAGAAGATGTGTAACTATGATTCCTAAAGTTCCCTCCAGCTTCTTTATCTGAGCCCTGCAGTTTAATCCTGAGGAAGCTTGGGCTTCCAGAAAACCACCCTCCCTGGTTTTCTGCTACCTCAGAAACTGGTCCTTCTCAGGCTCTTTTCCTTTCATATTCCAGGAACCTTGGGACAATAACCTGCTCCCTACAGGGACCTACTTACCATTCCTTCTACTTTCTACTTCAGAATCCCAACTCCTCTGAAGGGCGTGACAGGCACGACATCAGACTATCCTCTGCCTCCCCTTCTTCTACAATCATCTCCCAGTGTCCTTGTTACTACCCTTTAGTCATTGACAACTCTGGCACCTTGCTGACTGTCTTCCTCAGCACCACCACGCCTGTCATTTTTCTTCCTGTTATTCTTCAGAATTAACACAATTTATTTCCCATCTTGATCTCATCTCCAGTCTTTTCCTCTGCTCCAACTCAGCCACTCATGCCCTCACTCAGGGGTTCTACACCGATGCTTCTGACAGCGTGAGTCAAATAATTCTTTGCTGTGAGAGGCCGTTTCGTTCACTGCAGGATGTTGAGCAGCATCCCTGGCATCTACCCACTGTATGGCAGTAGCAGGTGCCCCCACTATGCATGTCTCGCTGCAGTTATGACAATTATTCACTCTTTCTCATGCATTACTTTCTCCATATGAAATGGATCATTCCCACTGGCACACACACATACCTTAAAATCACCTCTCTAGACAATAGCAAAACCCTCCCACAGTTCTCTACTCCCCTTCGCAACAAAACTCCGACTTGTCACAGCCATGGTTTCTACTGGCTCCCCTTCTATTCTCTGTCTATCCCACTAAGTCAGGTGTCATCAACCACCCTGGCCCCCCTGCCAGATGACTCAATCTTAACAGAGCAAAAACAAACTCTGTGTTCATCTTACTTCACCTCTCAGCAGGATGTGAATTGGCCACTTCCTCCTTCTAGAAAGAGTTTCTCCTTGGGGCTTGATGAGGCACCCTCCCTGGTTTTCTGCTACCTCAGAAACTGGTCCTTCTCAGGCTCTTCTCCTGGCTCCTTCTCTCTGCTTGATTCCTAAATGGAGCAGTCCCTCCAACCTGGATGGTGTCCCCTAGTCTTCATTTTTACTTTCCCTCTAGGTGACCTTTTACCCAGGCCCCTGGCTTAGATACCATCTAGAGTTTGATACCATGTTTCTATCCTAGCGCTGACATCCTCCCTGAGCTCCAGATTCAGACATCCAACTAAACTCCAGATCACCTCTCCAAGGACATTCCAAATTGGCCCCACTTCACATAACTGACCTTGCCTTACGTCCCTGGCTCCCTTGCAGAGGATTCTTTATCCTTTTCTGCCAAGCTCTCTGGCTTTCTTTCTGTTCCTCACACAGGTAAATGTGTTTGTGCATCAGGGCTTCCTACCTGTTGTTCTCTCTACCTGAAATGCTTTCTCTGTTTCTAAGCTGCTCAAATGTCACCGCCTCTGCCAGGCCTTCTCTGACTGACATTTCTGAAGAAGCCCACCTTGCCCTAACCCTTTTGGCTCAGTGGATAGAGCATTAGCCTGTGGACAGAAGGGTCCCAGGTTCGATTCTGGTCAAGGGCATGTACCTTGATTGTGGCACATCCCCAGTGGGGGGTGTGCAGGAGGCAGCTGATCCATGTATCTCTCGATGTTTCTAACTCTCTATCCCTCTCCCTTCCTCTCTGTAAAAAATCAATAAAATATATTTTAAAAATAAATAAATAAAGAAGCCCGCCTCAAAAGACCCCTTTGGTTTTCTTCCGAGCACTTCTCACTCTCTAACAAAACTTTATTTTGCATTTCTGTGTTTATTATCTTTCCTTCTCTGTAGAATCCAAACACCATGAATGAGGGCAACCCTCTAGGATACAAATAATAGAATTCTTGTATTTTTCACTTTCATCTCAGGTGCTAAGAGCTGAGCCAGAGACACAGGAGGTGTTTGTTGACTGGCTGATTGAATGGCTATGACAGAGCAACCAAGAACAATCTCCTGATTAGCCCAGCAACACAGAGATCTCTGCCTTTCACCATTTTCTGCCCCAGGCAATGGAATAAGGGTCTATATGGATGTCAAGTTTAAAACATCCCTGACAACAGAGAAAAGTACAAGTTAGAAAAACAACTATGTGTGCTTGTCTCCACACAAAACATTTCAGAACTCATCTGGAAATAAAATAATAAGACCCTCTCATAGTGGGCAGTGGTGTGAGCTCTGAAGCTGGTTGGATTGCCTGGGGTGGAACCCAGCTCTGCCACCTCTCTGAGGCTCAGCTGTTTTCATCTGTAACGTGGAGGAAAACGCCAACTGGAGTTGATATGAAGAGTAAATGTGTTGATCCACTTGGAGTACTTGGATTGGTGACTAATGCACAATGACTACAACTGACATTAGTCATTACTGTTACTGTCATTCTCATATTTTTACTTAATAATAAAAAGTTAGTGGGAAAGCAATGAATTTTGGGGGTCTTCTTGTTAGGAAGCCAAATAAGGAAGTGAGAATTACATAATATTTTTAAAAAGCATTCTAAGAAATTTGAATATATACAAAGATACAATATGGCTTTGAAATCTAGAGGGAAAATGATTTTAAAGAAACAACATTAATAGATACCTGATAAGTTGTCACAAAGTTGGCATATGTTCCAGCAAAAATGTGTTTGACTTGAACACCTGCAAGATCTAAAAGAAAGTGATAAATCCATGCTTATTGCTTTTATAAGTAAAAAATGAATCTTTTGGTGTAAATCTAAGATGTCTCTTAAAAAATAGTCTTTAAAAAATCTGATTGTTACCAAGCGAAATTGACTTCCTTAAAGACAATTTATAATCTTCTAAATGGATTTTGATATGGACGGCAGAAAAGATTAACTTTGAACAGGTTACATGTCATATATTCACTTGGCCGAAAATTTAATTTTTCATGCATTTGGGTCATGAAGCCAGGCTAATATGCTTTATAAGAGGTTTGATTAAATATATAGTAAGAGTGTATTGCTCTGATGCTTAAGTAACTGATTTGAGACCTTCTTTTGTATTACCTTAATCTTTAGAAAAGGTTAGCAAATACTCCAGGAATCACTACATAAGAAAAAATGCATATTATACAAATGAAAAATAACAGCACTTGATGAAGCATAGTTCTGTGCACTCCTTTGAGAGGAAGCTGAATAATATTTTTCCTCAGTGGCAGCAAGAAAATCATGAGTTAGTGGGACCACTTATACCATCAGCAGAAATCAGGCAGCTAATGTCAGCATTTTCTGTCTGGACCTCCGCTGCATGAGATGGGCTGCTTGTGCAACTTGATCCATGACCAAAAGACACCACCTTACGAGTGGTGTAGACATACGCAAGGGTGTGATAACTGCAGGAGAGAGAATACATATAGTGAAGATCTGGTTACTGACACTTTCTGAGAAAGATTATGTCTCTTAACACACACACACACACACACACACACACACAGATTTACCTTACTCTAAGTATGCAGATCCCTTATCACAATGTCAGTGTTAGAGGGTACCAAATGATGTGGCTAAACAAATGGTAGGTTAATATTACTAACCTTAAACATACAATATCATTGATGGATCTTTACTATTATTTCTATAATTTGTGTTTTAAATGCAAGTGTTTTATTTTATGAATTATTAGTAGGTAAATGATACTCAAATTGTCCTCATAACTAGTTTATGCAAAATTCTGAATATACATGCAAATATACTTCATCTTCTATAGACATGAGCATGAGGATTACCAAGTACGACTGCTTTTGTTATATACCCACTCCCCACTCCCCACTCCCCAGCACCTAGTTAGGTGTCTCTACACAGTAAACTTCAAAATAATCCCTATTAAATAAATGCCTAGGATGAAAAATAAAATAATGAAAAAATTAACCTATATTTGAAAAAAGTAAATTTCAGAAAAGAAAACGATCTACAAAAAGAATGGTCATATTTTAGGGTTGTAAACTTTGATAACATTCCATATAAGTTATTTCTTTTTTTTTTTTAAAGATTTTTATTTGATTTTTAGAGACAGAGAAACTTTGATGTGAGAGAGAAACATTGATTAGCTGCCTCCTGCATGTGCCCTATCAGAGATAGGACCCACAACTCCACATATGCCCTGATAAGGAATTGAACTGGCAAATTTTGGTGCACAGGATGACGCCCAACCGAGCCACACTGGCCAGGGCCATGTGAGTCATTTCTAAGTCATATTCTCTATAATAAAAAAAGTGTAACATGCTAATTAGACCGGATGACCTTCTGGATGAAGCCTGGGCTGCGAGGGAAGCCTGGGTCCCGGATGCCAGCGGGAAGCCAGTGTCGGCAGCCAGGGGAAGGAAGGCCTACTCTTGCATGAATTTCATGCATCGGGCCTCTAGTCTATAATAATAAAAGCATTATATGCTAATTAGACTGGACCACCAAACGACCTTCTGGATGTCCTTCCGGCTGTGAGGGTCAAGGCAGCTGCCAAGGTGGTGAGGGTTGAGCCTCTCATGGGCCTCTGGTATATAATAAAATCCTAATATGCAAGTCAACCGAATGGTGGAATGACTAGTCGTTATGACGTGCACTGACCACCAGGGGGCAGACGCTCAATGCAGGAACTGCCACCTGGTCATCAGTGTGCTCCCACAGGGAGAGTGCCACTCAGCCATAAACCAGGCTCACGGCTGGCAAGTGCAGCAATGGTGTTGGGAGCCTCTCCCACCTCTGCTGTAGGCTGGCGGTAAGGAGCAAGGGGTCCCAGACATCCCTGGAGGTGTCCCAGACTGCAAGAGGGTGCAGGCTGGGCTGGGCCTCTAGTAATATGTGTGTGTGTGTGTGTGTGTGTGTGTATACACACAAAAGAAAGAAAGAAGCTTATTACCTTCCACAATCTATCTGTGAAACTAGGCCATCAATTCTTTCCACTTCTTGTGGACCACTCTTCTTAGCAGTGGGGCTGTGTCCCAGCTGTCCAAAGCAATTGCCTCCAAATGTGACCACTTTCCCATTCTGTTTAAAAAAGGAGAAATCAAACTAATTTCAGGTAAAAAAAAAAGCAATTAAAAAGTTAAAGATTACATATCACCACAGAGGTATATGAGAGCACTATGTGAAATATCTATACTAATGAAAAGGTAACATGCAATTAGACTGGACATCCTTCTGGACAAAGCCGCAGCAGCTGCAAGGGCCTGGCCAAGGCTCAGGCAAGCCGTGGATGGCGGCTGCTGCTGCTGCAAGGGCTGGGCTGAGGCTCAGGCAGCTGCAGTGGCCAGCATTGGCAGCAGCAGAGGCATGATGGGGGCATTGCCTTCCCCTGATCAGCCCAGTTGCCTCCACAGAGGGAGGCCAGACTATGGCTTAGGCCCACTACCTGCTGAGAGTGGGCTTAAGCCATCAGTAGGGCATCCCCTGAGGGTTCCTGGACTGTGAGAGGGAGCAGGCCAGGCTGAGGGACCCCCCAGTGCACGAATTTTCATGCACCAGGCCTCTAGTCCTATATAATAAAAGCCAAATATGCAAATTGTTTGAACAGGAGTTCAACTGGGACTTTGTCGGCTCGCTATGATGTGCTGACCACCAGTGGGTGGTATGGAACGTGGTGGGTGTTGGCAATGGCGCTGGCTGGGCTCCAATGAGAGCGGGACAGCAGCAGGATGGTGAAGCAGGTGAGCAGGCAGCGCCAGGCCAAGGTGGTGTAGTGGCCCGATTGCCCCACCGATCACCCCACAGATGGCGACCAGTGGCGGGGGGGGGGCACTGCCTGGCTCCCAGGCACTGAGGGAGCTGGGGGGGGGGAGCAGCCCTGATCGATCCTCCCACAGGCGGGATGGTGGAGCAAGTGAGGGGGTGGCGCCAGGCTACAGCAAGGTGCCAGGTGGGGATGCCGGCTTGTGAGGCTGGGGGCACAAGCTGGGGCCCTATCTCCAAAGGCCACCCCAAGGGACCCCACCCATGCATGAATTCATGCACTGGGCCTCTAGTAAGCTCTATATAAGGAGGAGAGGTCTTATAGTTACTATTTCTAATAGTGAATATAGAGTTAACACATTAAACATAAAATATCATTGGTACTCCCTTAAGAACTAGGCATTTAATACATGTTTGTACAATGAATGGATGGACAAACTAATTGGTTCAAAAATTACACTAACATTTAGTATAGGATTGCTTTATCTATTTGTGCATTCTTCTGAAAATAATCTCTTTTCAAAAAAATTATTTTTAAATTTTATTTTTCAATTACAGTAGACATACAATATTATTTTAGTTTCAAGTGTACAACATAGGATTAGACATTTATATACCGTACAAAGTGATCACCCCAGTACGTCTGCTACCCATCTGACACCATACACAAATTATTGATTATATACCCTATGCCATACTTTACATCCCCATGGCTATTTTTATAACTGGCAATTATAACTAATTTTATAACTTCTTAATCCCTTCACCTTTTTCACCCAGTCTCCGCTCCTGCTTCCCCCAATCCCAGGAAAAGAAATCATATTAGGTGTTTGCTATCCAGAGCCTCCACTCTTTCAACCCCTTTGCTGATGCAAGTAAGGGTGAATATCAGCTTCCTGCTGTCACAGAGGATTACGTCCATATAAGAATTCAACAGAGAAACGGCAGGAAGACCCTTACTACTGTCCAAGGGATCACTGATGATTATAAAAAGAAACTAGTAACCGTGTTTAAGAAGAAATTTGTCTGCAATAGTACTGTAATTGAGCATCCAGCATACAGATAAGTAATTCAGCTACAGGAGGACCAGTACAAGAACATATGCCAATTTCTCGTAGAGATTGGACTGGCTAAGGATAACCAGCTGAATGTTCAGGGGTTTTAAGTGCTTGTGGCTCACTGAAGCTTAAGTGAAAATTTCCTTGTAACTTTTGTCACAAGTTTAATTGTAAAATTGATTTGAGAGAGAAAAGGAAAGAGTGGGGAGTGAGGAGGAGGGCGGGAGGAGGGGATGAGAGAAAAACATCAACTTGTTGTTCCACTTATTTATGCAATCATTGATAGATTCTTGCTAATCAAATTAGTTTGATTTCTTCTGACTGGGGATTGAACCTGAAACCTTGGTGTATGGGATGATGTTCTAACCAAATGAGCTATCTGGCCAGAGGCCCTTGTCACAAGTTAAAAAACCTCACCACTTGTATAATGTAACCAATTGGGGTCTGCTTTTAACTTGGACTAGTGTGACTTCTTCATGCAATAAACTGAAGGGCTGAAGAAAGCACCCCCTTCTACGTATTCTTCTAGGAATTTTGTGGTTTCAGATCTTACATTTAAATCTTCAATCCATTTTGTGTTTATTTTTATATATGGTTTAAGAAAATGTTCTAGTTTTATTTTTATTTTTGCATGCATTGTCCAGTTTCCCCAACACCATTTATTGAAAAAACTATCTTGTACATTCTTGCCTCCTTTAGATTAATTGACTATAGAGATGTGGGTTTATTTCTAGGCTCTCTATTCTGTTCCATTGATCTATGTGTCTATTTTTATGCCAGTACTATGCTGTTTTGATTACTATAGCCTTGCAGTATAGTTTGATATCAGGTGGCATGATACTTGCAAATTTCTTCTTTCTCAAGATTGTTTTGGCTATTCAAAGTATTTTATGGTTCTATATAGATTTTAGGGTTATTTGTTCTAGTTCTGTAAAAAATGCCATTGATATTCTGACAGAGATTACATTAAATCTGTAAATTGCCTGGGTAGTATGGACATTTTAATGATAATTCCCCATATCCATTAGCACAGTATATCCTTCCATTTATTTGTATCTTCTTCAATTTCTTTCTTCAGTGTCTTATAGTTTTCTGAGTACCGGTCTTTTACCACTTTGGTTAAATTTATTCCTAGGTATTTTTTTGATGCAATTGTTTTCTTTTTGTAAAATACATTAGGGGCCTGGTGCACAAAAATGTGTGCACTCGGGGTCTCCCTCAGCCCGGCCTGTGCCCTCTCGCAGTCTGGGACCCCTCAGGGGATGTCCACCTGCTGGCATGCCTGGCCAGCCTGGGTGAGGGTCTGATGGCTGTTTTCAGGCTGCCCACAGCCTCTTCAGGTTTTGGGTCCCTACTGGGGTACCTGGCCAGCCTGGGTGCGGGGCTGAGGGCCGTTTTCAGGCTTTCAGGCTTACATGAGTGTAAGACACCAGGTTAGACACACTTGGAAGACACTCAACAGTGTGCCTGTGCTAAGGTCTCACCCCTTCAGTTGTGTACCTGTGTGCCACAAACCTGAGGCTCATCATTAGTTTCCACTGATGCACGCACACAAAAGAGGGAGTGTGCATCCATGGGTGAACACACCAACAACCAAAGCCTCATGCTGCTTATGGATATGAGTCAGGCTCTGATTTCTGTCACTGGCCTGCAATGCCAATTACACCTATAGATAGCCACCCCCAGCATTGCTCTGGCCTGCACTCGGCCTGATCGTCATCCCTGGTCCTCACTCACCCACAGCTCCCATTGACCCAACGTCCCAGCAAGGCTGGCTGGAAACAGGTTTCTGGGGTTTATTTATCTTCTATAATTGAAACTGTTGCTTTAAGCCAAGGTCTAGGCAGGTAACGAAGCCTCCTGTCTGGGTCAGCTCCATGGCTTCTATAATTGCAACTATGTTGCCATGAGCAGAGAGAGGCCCAGTCGGCCTAGGCAGACAGTTTATTCCTGGTGCAATGAAGCCTCTTGTTTACTCTAGCTCCGTGACTGCCGGCCTCCATCTTGGCTGGGTTAATTTGCATACAGCTGCTCTGATTGGCTGGTGGGCATGGCTTAGGCATCCTGAAGAAATGGTCAATTTCAATATTACTCTTTTATTAGATAAGATTTTTATTGATTTCAGAGAGGAAGGGAGAGGGGGAGAGAGAGAGAAAAAAACATCAGTGATTAGAGAGCATCATTGATTGGCTACCACCTGCATGCCCCTTACTGGAGATCGAGCCCGCAACCCGGGCATGTGCCATTGAATGGAATTGAACCCGGGACCCTTCAGTCCACAGGCCAACACTCTATCCACTGATCCAAACTGGCTAGGGCTATAATTGTTTTCTTAATTTCTTTTTCTTACAAAGCTAAATTGGTGTATAAAAATGCAACCACTTTCTGAATATTAATTTTATATCCTGCTACTTTACTAAACTCATTTAAGTTCGAATAGCTTTTTGGAAGCATCTTTAGGGTTCTCTCTATATAGTATCATATCATCTGTAAATAATGGCAATTTTACTTCTTCTTTTCCAATTTGGATACATTTTCTTTCTTTTTCTTGTTTTGTTGCTGTGGCTAGGACTTCCACTACTATGATCAATTAAGAGTGGTGAAAGTAGACATCCTTGTCTTGTTCCTGGTTCTTTAAGAAAAAGCTCTCAACTTTTCACCATTGAGTATAATGTCAGCTGTGGATTTGTCATATACTGTCTTTATTATGTTGACATATATTCCCTTTATCTCCACTTTGTTGAGAGTTTTTATCATAAATGGATGTTGGATATTTTCAAATGCTGTTTCTGTTTCTATTAATATGATTCTATGATTTTTATATTTCATTTAATGCCACTTCTCTTTCATTTCTGATTTTATTTATTTGAGTTCTTTCTTTTTTCAAATAAATCTTTATTGTTCAGATTATTACAGTTGTTCCTTCTCCCCACAGCTCTCTTTCACCTTATTCCCATCCCAATCCATGGCCTTACTGCCTCCCACATTGTCCTCGTCCAGAGGTGTACGATTTTTGTCCAATCTCTTCCTCTACCCCCCACACCTCCTTTCCCCACAAGAATTGTCAGTCCACTCCCTTTCTATGCCCCTGATTCTATTATATTCACCAGTGTATTCTGTTCTTCAGCTTTTTTATTCACTTGATTTTTAGAATCACTTATTGGTAGATATGTATTTATTATCACTTTGTTATTTACAATTTTTACCTTTACCTTTTTCTTCATCTTCTTAGAGAATACTCTTCAGCATTTCATATAATACTGGTTGGGTGGTGATGAATTCCTTTAGTGTTTTCTTGTCTGTGAAGCTCTTTATCTGACCTTCAATTCTGAATGATAACTTGGCTGGGTAGAGTAATCTTGGTTATAGGTTCTTGCTATTCATCACTTTGTATATTTCTTGCCACTCCCTTCTGGCCTGCATAGTTTCTGTTGAGAAATCAGCTGACAGTCGTATGGGTATTCCCTTGTAGGTAACTAAGTGTTTTTCTCTTGCTGCTTTTATGATTCTCTCTTTGTCTTTTGCCCTTGACATTTTAATTATGATGTGTCTTGATGTGGTCCTCTTTAGATTTCTCTTGTTTGGGGTTCTCTACACTTTCTGGACTTGTAAGTCTATTTCTTTCACCAGGTAGGGGAAGTTTTCTGTCAATATTTCTTCAAATAGGTTTTCAAAATCTTGCTCTCTCTCTTCTTATGGCACCCCCATAATTCAGATGTTGGTATGCTTGAAGTTGTCCCAGAGGTTCCTTACACTATCTTCATATTTTTGAATTATTTTTTCCTTTTGCTTTTCCAGTTGGGTGTTTTTTGCTTCTTCATATTTCAAATCTTTGACTTATTTCTTGGGATCTTCTTGTCTGCTGTTAGATCTCTGTATATTATTCTTTATTTCAGTCAGTGTATGCTTAATTTCTGATTGGTCCTTTTTCATATCCTTGAGGGTCTCACTAAATTTCTCCAAGGTTTTAGAAGATTCTTGAGTAACCTTATAACCATGGTTTTGAACTCTGTATCCAGTATTTTGTTTTCATCCATTTCTTTCATTTGTGATCTGTTTCTTTGTCTCCGCATTTTGGCTGCTTCCCTGTGTTTGTTTCTATGTACTGGGTAGTTGCTAAGTCTCCTTGAGTTGACAGAGTGGCCTTGTGTGCTATAGAGCCTAGTGGCTTAGCCTCCCCAGTGACCTGAGGTGGACATTCTTGGTACACCCCTTTGTGGGCTGTTTGCACAGTGTTGTTGTAGTTAACCGTTGATTGCTGCTGGTATCACTGGGAGGAACTGAACTCCAGGCCAATTGGCTGTGGTGACCAGCTGTGTCTATACTGGAAGATCTGTTGCGCAGGAGATCTTTATGCAAAGAGGAACTGCTTCAGTAGGGCTTTGGTGCTTGCTGAGTTTGCTCCTTGAGTGTGTCTCTTATGGATGTGAAGTGTTGTAATCCATTATCATCTCCAAGGATGTGCAAGGTCAGCCACTATCTGGGACCGCCTGGCAGGAGCTCAGAGACATCTGCAGAGTCCTTCTCTCTGTATGGGGTTTGGAAGTGCCCAGACGAGGCCCAACTGTGAAGCAAGGCCACTGCTGCTGCTAGGTAGTGGGCCTTCTTTTGGAATCTCAGGGGCTTTGTGACCCAGATGCAGTTTGTTTTAGGCAAAAGGACAGGCCATTCATAAGCAAAAGCTGATGCATACAGCTTGGGTGGGGCTGAAAATTGGGTGGGGCGAGGTCTCAGGTAATCACCAGGGTGGAGTAAACAGTAATGGCTTCTCTGAACTGGAGAAGTCCCTGGTTCTCTGAGTCCTGCACACCTGTGCAGGAACAATGATTGCTACCAGCACCTCTAAGAGTAAGCTGTCCTCACATTCCTATCCCAATGGCAAACAGTCCAGTTTCTCCCTGTATGTGTCTGGGTCCCCCAGAGTCTCACCAATAATGAGTTCAGAGCAAGTGGGAGCTTTTATCTCCCTCTTGGTTTAAAGAACAGCACATCCAGATGCACCACTTTCCGTGCCTCTGCACCTCTTACTGATCTCAATGTACTTTCTTCCCCTCTCTGGTTGTGGAACTTCTACTCAGCCAGCTTTCCTGAGGTTCTGGGTGGTAGTTGTTCTGTCATTTAGTTGTAATTTTGATATGGTTGTGAGAGGCAGCAAGTATAGGTGATTGCCTATGCCGCCACCTTGTTTTTTTCCCTCTCTTTTTTTCTTAATGAGTCTGGTTTATCAATTTTACCTTTTATCTCTTTTATCTTTCAAAGAATTAGTTCTGGATTTCACTGATCTTTTCTACATTTTTTAAAGCATCTATTTCATTTATTTCTGCTTTTATTATTTCTTGTTTTCTACTCACTTTGGGTTTTGTTCTTCTTTTTCTAATTCCTTTAGATGTAACCTTAGATTGTTTGAGATTTTTCTTGTTTCTTGAAATAGGTTGGTTTTGCTATGAATTTCCCTCTTAGAACTGCTTTGACCATGTCCCATAAATTTTGGGTCATTCTGTATTCCTTTTCATTTGCCTCAAGGAATCTTCAAAAGATGATTCTTGATTAAAACACCTCTAGATTTCTCTTGTCAATTAAGAATGATATAATTCAAATATGCTTTTCAAACAAATAGTAAAAATTATTTTAGATACCTAGTCTTTAAATTTCAACCACAGTTGTTAAGTCTATAACTTATGGCTATGGAAAAAAAATCCATCACAAAGGAATATACTATATGGCCTGTACAAAAAGAGGAGGAAAACATTCAGGAAGCCAGTTCATATTTGTACCAAGAAAGAAGTGGGAGAGATAGCAAGATGGTGGCATAAGGTAAACACCGTAAATGCAGCTGTGAACAACTATTTCAGAATAACCATGAAAAGGAAACACGGACACCACTCACACCCACAGGAAGGCTGGCTGAGTGAAAATTCTACAACTAGAAAGAGAATCAGAGGAGTGGCGGAAGCAAAGTACAGAGGTACGGAGGCACGCGCACGGGGCTCGGGGAGAGGGCTGGTGCCGGAGGACGCGGTTCTTTTTCAAAACGGAGAGAGCCACAAGCTCCAGGCAGCTCTGAATTCCAGTTCCAGGCGAGTTTCTGAGGACCCAGACGCACACCCGGAGAAGAGGGACTGACTGGCACTGGGAGGAAATCCAAAGCGGGTTTCTCTCAGCGTTGCTTGCAGCAATTACCGTGGGACACAGCGACCCGTTGTCTCTCAGCGCAGGGCTGAGAAGCGGCCATAGCTATTTGCTCTGCCCTGTAGACTCCCCGAGGCCCCACCCCTCCCAAGCTGCCTCAGAGGCTTTTGCATATTAAAGGCTGAGTAGCCTAAGGCAAAGGCTAAATCAACACCTCCTTAAAGATACAAGAGCCAGCCTTACCCGGTAGCCAGAGTGGGACCATCATAAATAAAACTCAGATCCACAAGGAACACACTTGGGGCAGATGCAGAGAGCACAAAAGCCCCACTGAAACAACTCTTGCCCCACAAGGGTGTCTCCAGCATAGAACTGGGAGGAGGGGAGCTATGGGGGAAAAAAGAGGAACAACTGTAATAATCTTAACAATAAAGATAAATTTAAAAAAGAAAAAAAAGAAAGAAGTGGAACAATATATGTTCCAGTTTGTAATGTGGGTTATTGAAAATGATAACAATTACTTTGTGCTCCTATAATAATTTTTATCTGTAGAACCACATTATGAATAGTTGCTAAAAAGATTCCCTCCTATTAATCTAATTTAGTAGGTATCTAAAACTATCCTAAAGCTAAAATGAGCTTTTGTTATAGGATCTTAAAAATTTCATGGTTAATATCAGATAACTTCTCCTTTTAAAGATTTGTACACCGAATAGATATATTAAGATATTGATCCACATCTTGATTTCAATAATAATTAGTAACTCAACCTTGTGGTAACATTTGTCTGGAATTTTGAAAAATAGCAAGACATTTTGGATTACCTGGGTAAGCACTGCAGTGTGTTCATAACCACAGCTGATATAAATCACATCTAGACTCTTCAGCTGACCAATCGAATAAGGCTTGTAGCATTGCACTGTTGAAAGAAGTATAAGAAGCAGACTCAGTTATCATGAGTTTTTATATTTTTATAGTTTTTAATATTTTTATTATCTTATAATTAATTAACATAATTTTTAGAAGTGAATAAATAACCAGAGGTATTAGAAAACAAAGGGAAAGCCCTGCTTTGGGAAAGAAAAGCAGTCTTTTAGCATTTATTTCTGGAAACTAATCTTGTTTCCCGAGTCTATTGCCCCAGAGAGCTAAGCTTTAAGATTTTCATCCTAATTATAGTGTCATCATGTTGAATTCATTTCTGACACAAGGTAGGTATTTTGCAAATATGTAATAGTAGTTAAGAAAATAAAAGAACCTACTTCATGCTGACAGAGTTAAATGAAATTACATGTAAGCGCTCAGCATGGTACTAGCGCTAAAGAGGTGCTAAAGATATGTTCGTTGAATGTACTAGTAAAAAATTGAACAAAGGAGGACAGGGTCCACGGGGAAGACTTCACAGTGAGTTTTGTTTAAAGGTTGCCAAAGGAACTGGTTATTTCTTTTACTGCTAGCAGGCTTCTAATCCAGTGGTTCCAAAATTTTGCTGCACAGCAGAATCACCCATGAGATCTTTGTTAATGATTGATGCCTGACTTCCATCCCCAAACATCCTGATTTAATTGGTATAGGGTCCAACCAGGACATTGGGATTTTTAAATGCTCTAATGCTAGATAGAATAATGGCCTCCCAAAGACGTCCATGTTCTTTCTTCCAGAGCCTGTGAACATGTTAGGGTACATGTCAAAGGGGAGTTAACGAAGCAGATGGAATCAAAGTTGCTAATCAGTTGACCTTAAAACAGGCGGATCACAAGAGTTCTTTAACTGAAGAAATGGGAGGTAGATGTGTCAATGTCAGAATAATGTGACTTGAGAAAGAGTTAACCAGCCATTGCTGGTTCTGAAGAAGAAAGGGGGCTGAGCGAAGGAATGCAGGTGGTCTTTAGAAGCTGGAAAAGGCAAGAAAATGGCTTCTGCCAGAAAGGAACACAGCCCTGCTGACACCTTGATGTTAGCCCAGTGAGGCCCACACCAGACTTGTGACCACCTGAACAATGAGATGACACATCTGTGTTGTTTTAAGCCACTAAGTTTGTGGTAATTTGTTATAGCAACCATAAAAAATTAACGTAGCCCCCAGGTGATTCTAATGTGCCATAAAGTTTGGGAACCACTGTTCTAACCTCTGAGACTGCCCTTTGCAGGGTTGGTCTTCCAACCTGAAAGAAATAACTTACTGCAGGCACAAGATTATCTCCTTACCTGAGACATTTTTCTCGCTGAGGGCCAGCTGCCCTGCACTGTTGCTTCCCCAGCCAAATGAAGTCCCAGAGAGAGACAGGGCAAAGCTGTGCGCCCCTCCTGCAGCCACCTGAGCCAGTGGGATCCCCTCCAGGGACCTCACCCGCTGCGGGCTGGCTTGGGAGGGAAACTCCTTCCCCAGGCCCAGCTGCCCTTGACTGTTCTTTCCCCACGAAAACACTTGGCCATCTACAGAAATAAAGAAGAGAAATTCAGAATTGCAGGTAGAAACTGCCACCCTAATTCAAAAAATCTTTAAAAAATAAAACAGGGTTAAATGAGGTTAAAGTATTGTGGTTAAAGGCAAAGGGGATGGTCAAGATCGCCTTCAGACGTCCCTTCTAACAGCATCCACTCCTCTTCTCCTTCCAAGCAAAGGGCAATTGTGTTCTTTCAGGTGCTCAGGCCAAAAACCCTGGAGTCATCCTTGACTCCTCTCTTTCTTTTACATCTTCCAACCCAGCAGATCCTAAAGCCCCTACTGTCAGAGTGTACACAGAAGCCAACTACTTCTCACCTCCCCACTGTTAGCTCCTCAGTGGCCAAATCACCCTCATTTCTGTCCTGGAAAATTACAACAGCATCTTGCTGGACTCCCAGATCCCACCTTTGCCCCAGCAGTCTGTTTTCCAAAGAGTAGTCAGAGTGAGTGACCTTTTAAAGATATGAGTCAGAGGGAACCATTCAGGAGCTTGCTATCTCAATAAAAGACTGATTCTTGCCACAGCTCACAAGCCCCACCTGCCCAGTATTTTCCACGACCACTTCTCAGACCTCATCTGCCCCTTACTCATGCCTCTCCATATCCCCTGCCCTTGCTGAGCACCCCCCCCCCCCGGGCATGCCCCCTACTTCATCACCTTTGTTTTGGGATCATTCTTCTGGATCATGGCCTTAGCATCATATCTCCTTCCCTCCCTTTCGGTCTCTGCTCAGAGGTCACCTAATAAGAGAGAGCTTCCCTGACTTCCTGTGTAAATAGAAAGACGCCTTTCCTTCACCCAAGCACTTGGTCTGTCCCCTTCCCCTCACTCACTTTTCTTCAGACCCCTTATCCTTATCTGTTTTACTATGTAACTATTTGTCTCTGTGTTTAAGGGTCTCTTCTCCTACGTCCCTTCTGAATATAAATTCCCTGAAAGCAGGGTATTAGGTTTGTTCACTGCTATATCCTGTTGTTAGAAACATTGCAGGCACTTGGTAAATATTTGTGAAATGACTCCATGGGGGGTGGGGGGGGGCAGGGGCAGGAACCAACATTTTATGTTGAATGTGACCAGAGAGGTAAATTAATATCAAATTTTTAAAAAGTGGCTCTAATGCTTAATTATTTGCCCAGAGAAATGCCACACATCTCAGATTTTTAAGTTATTATATCTAACTTTTATTTTGAACTCTTCTAAGTTATTTCTATCCCTGAAAATAAGTTTTGACGCTGCAAAATGTCAAACTGTCATGAAAGTGTATGAGAACTCATAGTTCACCATAGCAAATGCATTAAGTGCCGAGTTCTACACAGCTTTTACGTTCCAGATCAATGTAAAGACAAATAAATGTTCCAAGGAAAAAATTCAAATCATTTCCATAATTAAGGCCTATTTGTTAAGTGTTTGAGCATCAGCCTATGAACCAGGAGGTCATGGTTTGATTCGCGGGTCAGGGCACATGCCCGGGTTGCAGGCACAATCTGCAGCAGGGGTTGTGCAGGAGGCAGCTGATCATTGATTCTCTCTCATCATTGATGTTTCTATCTCTCTTTCCGTCTTCTCCCTTTCTCTCTGAAATCAATAAAAACATTTTTAAAAAAGGGTCATTTGAGACACGGATATATTTTGAGGGCATTATGCTATGTGAAATTGAAAGTCAGACAAAGACAAATACTGTATGATCTCACTTACATGTTGAATCTTAAAAAAAACACACCAACAATTCATGGATACTAAGAACAGAGTGGTGGTTGCCAGGAGTTAGGGATAAAATGGGTGAAGGGAGTCAAAAGATACAAACTTCTAGTTATAAAATAAATGTTATGGGAATGTAATGTACAGGATGGACACTAGAGTTAATAATAATGTATTACATATTTTAAAGTTGCAAAGAGAATAAATCTTAAAAGTTATCATTACAAGAAAAAATTCTGTAACTATGTTTGATGACAGATGATAACTAGATTTATTGTGATTATTTCACAGTGTATACTAATGTTAATCATTATGTTGTATACCTGTCACTAAATAATGTTGTATGTCAATTATACCTCAATAAAAATATACATTTTTCTAATTTTAAAAAAGAAGAAAAATAAGAAAGGAAAAGAAACTAATATTCAGTGTATCCTACATGCTATGGACTGTTCAGGGTAAATTGTGTACCTTCTCTCACTGAATCTTCTAAACAACTTTTAAGTTATGCATCAATATTCCTACAGATGAGAAAACTGAGACTCAACAAAGTTAAATAACTTGCCTTAGATCAAATAGCTAGAAGTGGTAGGTAGACGGAATCACACTATAGCCCTGGGATTGTCCTGGTTGCATAGCCTACATGTTACAGTGATTAAGACCTTAAGATTGGGATATAAACATAGTGAAAGTCTCTGAGTCCAAATGGTCTCATTTCTGAAATAAGGATACAAATAAAACACCTAGGTTCTGTGTTTTAAAATATTTTTATTTATTTAAAATTTTTATTGATCTTGAGAGAGAGAGAGAGAAAGAGAGAAAGAAAGAAAGACAGAGAGAGAGGAACATTGATGTGTGAAAGAAACATGATCGGTTACCGCACAAATGTGGCCCAACAGGGAATCGAACCCGAAACCTGGGTATGTGTCCTGATCATATGGAACCCACCACCTTTTGGTGCATGGGATGACACTTCAGCCCTTTGAGCCACACCAGCCAGGGACCTGGTTTCTGTGTTTTAGGCAATTACATGAGACAACACATGTACAGCATTTAAGAGTAGCACATAGAAGACAAATAAGAAATGTTGGCTGTCCCTGGCCCTGGTATCACAATGGCAGTTATGCACATGAAACCACCAGAGGGACACACCAATGTCAGATGTCTCTTGAAGGGGATCAGAATATGCCACATTGGGAAGATTATTTTGAGCTGAAGGCAACTGAGAATTAACAGTTACAGAAAGGGTTCTCTGCCCTCCCTTTATCCACCCAAAGGCAAGGCATAAATTTCCTTTTGTGAAGGCGTCCTCTTTGTACCGGGAATGGGAGAGGGACTCATCACCAGAGATGGAGAGTCAGCATTGATATGAGGGTGCATAAACAACCCTTAGTAAAATAGCCCTCATCTTCCATTAGTTCCCCCACATATGTCCAAGTCACCTTCCCACAATTCCTCTCTCCTAGCCCAAACCTCCTTTCCTTTGTTAACATGGTATATAAACTCCAGAGTCTAACCACTTCTTGGATTTCACTTCTTTTCTGTGAACTCCCATGCATGGAAGTATCAATAAAAATTATGTGCCTTTTTTCTTAGTAATTTATCATTTCTTATATGTGTAGCCCTCCAGGTACTGAAACTAAGAAGTAAAGGAAAAGTTTTTCCTCTCTGACACTTTTCATTGAAATTTGGCAGGATGGACAAAGGATTGGGGATGTTGGTAAAAAAAAAAAAAAAAAAAGAAGAAAAAAAGTAGAGTCATGATTTTGACTCTTCTTTCTTTGATCTAAATAAAAAAGGGAATAGGCCTTTGTCTACCTGAATTTGCCAGTGAAGACAAGGCATTCAACAAGGCAAAATGCTGGAAATAAAACCACTGCTGGGTTCTGAGAGAGTCAGCCAGTCAGATCATGTAAGCAGAGATGGTCTTTATGGCAGTGAAATATGAATTAGGCAATACTTAGAGTATAATAAGAACAAAGACAATTGAAAAAAACATATGAAAACAATATCTCTTCTGAAATCTGGAGAGCTAAAAACTTCTAAATGCATTAAAGTGAACCCCAATGCATGACAAGCCACCAGGAGATCGAAAACACCTTTTTTACCTTCGGATAATGCCAGGGAATGGTAGTCTCCACAGGAAACTTGTATTATTTTTATGCCATCTAGAGTTTTTATTTTCCTGTATTAAAAATGAGACATAAAAATATACAAGCTCTATTAATCGTTCTTTAGAATGCATCACTCAGTGGACTACAGATAGTTAAAACATCTCAGGTAATACATTTGGTTTAGAAAAACAACTTAATGTTCTTGTATTTCTGTAGTGTCTTTTTTTCAAAGCTTTGAACTGTTTTTAACATGACATTAACATGTACAAAGGTGCAGGGCAGAATTCAAAACAGTATATAATGTAAAAGTGACTTTTACTGGACTTTTAATGCATTATTTAATGTACCAACTTTTATTCTATACTTATTGATGTAAAAGAATAATAACTTTCTTCATACACATATAGCACACGGTTTTAGAATTTATAGGATACTGTTTTAATCCCTGTGGGAAAAACAAAACCAGTGGGTTGAATTGCCTCCACAGGATCAAATGTAACTATCTGCAATTTCACATGGTTGAACCTAGAACTCAAAGAAGGCAGATATGTTTCAAGTTGTAGAGCTAGACTTAAAGCTTGGTCTTTCAGTTTCAAGTTCAATGACCATTCCTCAAACCACAGCAATTTCTACATGATTTAATGACCACAGGGGGTAACATGGTAACTTCCTACTATTAGAAAACATGCTCTTGAACATTTCCAAAGCATGTAATTCAAAGCGTGAACACAAAATTCAGACTGCTTGTTATACCATTTGTCCTAGAAAACTTTTTGTGAGGATATGATTTCCACCCTCCATTTTACTAAGTAAAATATTAGGACCCAGTGATTCTAACAAAATGTTGAGAGAAAAACATTTCTTTTTCTAATTTGGGTGCAGTGGTTTGAGGATCTGCAATTAATTGACAATAGACAGATTAACAGTAGAAAAGACATGGCTTATTTATATGTACACATGGGAGCTCCCAGTAATAGAAACTTTGTGGAATAACCAGAGTAAAAGTTTATATATATCAACATAACAAAAGTCGGGGTTGGAGGAGGCAGTTAGAACTTCGATGGAAGAGTATGGGAGTTTCTATTGTGTGTATGTGTGTTTTGTTTTGTTTTGTTTTATTTTTTTGGTGCTGATAGGGCAGCTGAATTCACAGAAAACTCCTTGCTAGGACGGTTAATGGCAGCTGAATTTTAGGAGGCACTGCTTTAGTCAG
The DNA here is from genome assembly GCA_004026665.1 of Murina feae. Taxonomy (NCBI): domain Eukaryota; kingdom Metazoa; phylum Chordata; class Mammalia; order Chiroptera; family Vespertilionidae; genus Murina; species Murina feae. Next base: position 4,493 of record PVJC01018237.1, on the reverse strand, counting down.
ATAGGGAAATTCAGATAAATTGCTTTCTGCATCTTCAGTAGCTCAAATGTTTTTACTTTAATCTTTATGCCAACGCAGGGAGTCCAAGTTGTATAGGTATTTCCAATAGATTAGATTAAGACTGAAGGGTCACATGTTCCCATTCACCATGCCTTTCCCCTTCATAGGGCTTATATAATAATTGGTGTCACAAGTTTTTCCCCGCCTCCTCCCTGCAATACACTGTAATGGTTGAGGTTATAGACTGTGTTTGTTGGCATTTTATAGATAAATAGTCATCTTTGTACCCTGGCATCTTGCATGGTACCTAGCAGGTGGAACTCAAAAATATTGAATGAATGAATGAATGCACTGAAATACTTACTTAGGCGTAAAAATTGTTTTCTTAAATTCTTCAATCCCCAGTTGTCCTTCAGAACCAGCTCCCCACGCAAAGACCCTTCCTTTGTGACAAACAGCCAGGGAGTGTTCCTTTCCACAGCTCACGAAACCAACGTGTAGAGTTTCCAGTGCCTTAATGGGTTCTTCAGGAGCAAAAACAAAGCAAAACAAAACCCCCACAGATGATTAATTTAACAGAAAGTTTAAGTTCAAAGAGAAGGGCCATTCAGATTGCTTGTCTCTTCCAACAGGCCTTTAAATCAAGGCCTAAAATCCATGCTAAAGGTCTGAAGGAAATAGCTCAGGGTGTGTTATACTGCCTTTATGGGAATATAGTTGGTACTCAAAAGGGTGGGAATCAAGGAAGAGGGGAACCTGTAGGAACTATGACACTTGGGCTAATGTTCTTTCCTATGATGGTGGTAGTAAAACCCAGCAAAATGAAGGGAGCTGGAAAGAAGATGGGATTGCCTCTGTCCTTTTGGATCCCCAGCCCTGAACAGTGAGAAGAGGGAATTAATCCCTTGCTCAGGAGGAAAAAACAGGGAGCCTGTCTCATGAGTGTGGGAGGCAGAAGCCACATCTCACAACGAAGAGTGCAGGGATATGCCTCTAAATGGGCCAAGTAGGCCCACAAATGAAAACCTGATCACATTTCCCTGCAAGCCAATCTAGATTCTTTCCCAAAGTGTTGTCGCTGAATTATCAAAGGGTTGGAGTTAAGTAGAATAATTATAAGTGAAGTTTTTGTTAACACAAATTTTCTTTTTAAAAATCTTTGTGATCTTACCCTTTTTAGTGATTTACTTTCAAACTATGCAACAATTTAAAAATTTCCCGAAGATTGATATACTCACAGAGGTAGAAAGTGGTTCTAAAAGGAGTTTTAGGGATAAAATAGGCAGGTTTAGGGAGTTTTGGGAATAAAGAGGCTCCATGGGGGAGGAAGGCATAGGTGAGGGCTTAGAGTTGCCAAAAGGCATACATTCACAGAGAAAAAAAAGGATTCCACAGGATAAGGGGAGAGGAAGACATCCATTCACAGAAGATAGGAAAAAGCCACAGGGTATGGGGAAAAAGGAAACAAACTTTCACATAAGATAGAGAAATGCAGATAAATGGGAGAAAGAGGAAAACAGATTTTCACAGGAGATAGAGAATTTGTTGTAGTAATATATAGAAATGCTTAAAAATGCTTTAAAATTGTCTAAAAATGTTAAGGGTTTAAAATGTTTGAGTTAATTTTCCTTGAAACTTAAAGTGTGATATTAAGGACACATTTCCCATTGCCCTGAAGCGTGTGTATTTTATAGATAAGGATTTGAACTTTAGTTATTGACTCAGAGTGACTTGTCAAGATAACCATTTGAGTGAGTGATGCATTTGTCTTAAGATAGTCACATGTAGCCCCTTGTCCTATTTGAGATTAACATGCGTGCATTGACGTAATTTATTGATAGCCACCTGAACTGTTGCAGGTGTGGTACAGGCTTTAAAAATGGAAGTCCTGACCAGCCAACGGTGCTCGCCTGTCAAGATAGCCACAAAGGCACGTCCTCTTGTCAGTCCAGCAAGCATCGCCATTCCATGTTTCTTTTCTTCCAGATGACAGAAGAACGGTCAGTACCTCTTGATTAAGATGCAACTGAGCTCTTGGGTGAGGAACGATGGACTCCTGCATCTGGACTAGACCAGCCCAGCTGCTGAACCCCAGAGGACAGCACCACCGGAATCCCCATTAAGCCTGTACCCGCAGCATCAGAAACTTGTATGAGTAATAAAGTGCTGTGTGATTTGCAACTGCCTATGTTTCATGTGGTGTAATTCCCCTGGCAGTTAACTGAATTATTTTGCATACGCTCAAAATTAAAATGAAAGCTTCTGGTCTTTTTAGTCCTAGGCCTGTCCTTGGTCCTGCTTGCACAGAGTAGCCTATTTGCTACCAACTACTTAAATGTACCACATCTGCATGGTTAAAGTTTATCTCAAGGGATGCCTTTCAGGAGTCCTCAAACTTTTTAAACAGGGGGCCAGTTCACTGTCCCTCAGACTGTTGGAGGGCCAGACTATAGTTAAAAAAAAAACTATGAACAAATTCTTATGCATAATGCACATATCTTATTTTCAAGTAAAAAAACAAGGCGGCAAAAACACCTGGTGGGCCGGATAAATGTCCTCGGCGGGCCGCATGTGACCTGCGGGCCGTAGTTTGAGGACCCCTGCTTAGATAAACACCCCAGATCCTTTCCCAGGATCTACTTGGGACAGAATTCTACCACCAAAGGGGGAGAGATAAAGGGTCACCATATGGGGTTTTGGGGTTTGAAGCTGATATTCTGCAAAAGAGTGAGAATTGTCAGTCCACTCCCTTTCTATGCCTCTGATTCTATTCTATTCACCAGTTTATTCTTTTCATCAGATTTTTCATTCACTTGACTATTAGGTTCACTTGTTGATAGATATGTATTTGTTGTTCATAATTTTTATCTTTACTTTTTCTTCTTCCTCTCTCAAATGATACCTTTCAGCATTTCATATAATACTGGTTTGGTGGTGATGAACTCCTTTAGCTTTTTCTTGTCTCTGAAGCTCTTTATCTGACTTTCAATTCTGAATGATAGCTTTGCTGGGTAAAGTAATCTTGGTTGTAGGTTCTTGCTATTCATCACTTTGAATATTTCTTGCCACTCCCTTCTGGCCTGCATAGTTTCTGTTGAGAAATCAGCTGACAATTGTATGGGTGCTCCCTTGTAGGTAACTGACTGCTTTTCTCTTGCTGCTTTTAAGATTCTCTCTTTGTTTTTTGCCTTTGCATTTTAATTATGATGTATCTTGGTGTGGTCCTCTTTGGATTCCTTTTGTTTGGGATTCTCTGTGCTCCCTGGACTTGTAAGTCTATTTCTTTCACCAGGTGGGGGAAGTTTTCTGTCATTATTTCTTCAAATAGGTTTTCAATATCTTGCTCTCTCTCTTTTTCTGGCACCCCTATAATTCTGATGTTGGTACGCTTGAAGTTGTCCCAGAGGCTCCTGACACTATCTTCATATTTTTGGGTTCTTTTTTCTTTTCCAGTTGGGTGTTTTTTGCTTCTTCATATTTCAAATCTTTGACTTGATTCTTGTGATCCCCTAGTCTGCTGTTGGGTCTCTGTATATTAGTCTTTATTTCAGTCAGTATTATTCTTAATTTCTTAATTTCTAGCTGGTCCTTTTTCATATCCTTGAGGGTCTCACTAAATTTATCGGTGGTCTCTAGAAAATTCTTGAAAAACCTTGTAACCGCGGTTTTGAACTCTATATCCAGTTGTTTGATTTCCTCCATTTCTTTCATTTGTGATCCGTTTGTCTCCGCATTTTGGCTGCTTCCCTGTGTTGATGGAGTGGCTTTCTGTGCTAGGTGTCCAATAGGGCCCAGTGGCTCAGCCTCCCCAATTACCTGAGGTGGACACTCTTGGTGCACCCCTTTGTTGGCTTTGTGCACAGTCTTATTATAGCTATGCCTTGATTGTTGTTGGTATCACTGGGAGGAATTGACCTCCAGGCCAATTGACTGTGAGAATCAGCTGTGTCTATGGTGGGAGAACTTCTGTGCTGGAGACACCTTTATGGGGCAAGACTTTCTTCAGTGGGGCTTTGGTGCTCACTGAGTCTGCCCCCGTGAGTGTGTCCCTTATGGATCTGAGGAGTTGTAATCTGGGAGGTCCCACTCTGACCACTGGGTACAATGGCTCTTGGATCTCTAAGGAGGTGCTAATTTAGTTTCTGCCTGAGGCTACCTTTAATATGCAAAAGCCTCTGCAGGCAGCCTGGGTGGGGTGAGGTCTCAGGAAATCAACAGGGCAGAGCAAACAACTATGGCTGATTCTCAGCCCTGCCCTAAGAGGCACCGGGTCTCAGTGTCCCTCAGCACCGCTGAGAGAAAGTCGCTCTGGAGTTCCAACTGCTGCCAGACAGTCCAGCTTCTCCCCATATGAGTCTGGATCCCCAGAAACTCACCCGGAACTGAAGTTCAGAGCCATCAGGAGCTTGTGACTCCCTCTGGATTGAAAAAGAGAACTATGTCCTCAGTTGCCAGCCCTTTCTGTGAGCCATTTCCATGTGCCTCTATACCTC
>PVJC01018236.1:0-31624 GCA_004026665.1 Murina feae | reverse complement strand
ACCATCCAGCTATTCCTCCCTGAAGTTCAGGTGACCTAGGGGACTAGGGGGAGCATAATCGTTTGGCTCCTGCACAATGCTGGGTGTGTGTGTGTGTCTGTGTGTGTGTGTACACGTGTGTGACCACTCATGTGTGTGCATGGGCATAAGAAAATGTATTAGTGTCTGAACCGGCTTTCACCTTTGCTTTACTTTTTCTATTTTACATTTTTAATCTTCACCTAAGGCTATTTTTCCATTGGTTTTTAGGGAGAATGGAAGGGAGAGGGAAAGACAGAGAGAAACATCGATGTGAGAGAAACACATCGATTGCTTGCCTCCTGCATGCACGCCGACCAGGGCCCAGGCCGGGGAGAAGCCTGTAACCGAGGCATGTACGTGCCCTTGACCGAAATCGAACCCGGGACCCTTTGGCACACAGGCGGACACTCTATCCACTGAGCCAAACCAGCTAGGGCCATGCCTGCTGTATGACCTGTCCTTATAAAGAAAATAAAAGCTACGCTAGGAATTAATTCTGGCTGCACCTTTCTGGACGGCTCTCTAGTGCTCCTTTTCAGACTTCAGAGATGTCACACTTGGTTTGACTCTAAGGGTCAAGGAAGGGCAGTCTGATACCCTGCACCCGCCCATCACAACAGGCCTGCTTTCACCTGGAACGTCCACCTGCGAGCTGCCAGGGGCCCAGCAAGCAGCCCTCCCAGGCAGCCCACTGCACTGCGTCCTCTCTGCAGGCCTGTCCTGGGGTCCCCACCACCCAGACCCACTGGTCCCCCAATCCCTCTGGCCTGCAGGCCCCCAGTTCCCTCTGCTCTGCTGCAGGAATACACTCCTTACGGAGCCTTCTTATGCCCAAATCATTGCATCACCCTACTAGAAGAATACATTGCCTCACTGTCAAAATCCCCTCACAGCCCAGTTCAGGCCCTCCCATGGGGAAGTCTGCACGTGGCTCACCACAATCCACCCCTCTCCCAATAGCAAAGGGGCATTTTTATGAATCAGAACTCGAGTTCTCACCCAGCACCAGGAGGCCCTGCAGAACCTGCCCCAACATCTCCTGTAGGGCTCACCCATGAGGACTGTGGAGGTCAGGCTTTCTGTGGTCCCCGAGACACCAAACCTCTTCCTCCACAGCCCATCCACCCTCTTCCCGCTGCCCAGACCTGTTCCTCTGGCCGGACCCCTCCTGCCTTCTTCCCCTTCGGGCTCAGCTTCTCAGAGTCACCTTCTCCAAGAACCTCCCGAAAGCCACTTCCTACTCTCATGTTCCTCTCCTGCAGACCTTTCTTTCCTGTGGGGATTTGTTTATTTGCTTATTTACTGGCTGGCATTCAGTCTGTGCACTTGGGGCGGATGCGGAACTCGTCTCCACCCTAAAGCTTAGCACAGCCCTGGGATTTATGAGCAGCTCAATAAATATTGGGTGAGTGAATGAATGATTCCTTGGAATCAGACCCATACACACACACAATGCACACGCACACACGATGCACATGCACACATGTGCATACATAGGTGCATCATATGCACGCACACGCACATGGGTGTCATGTTCACACATGTATGTGCATGCACATGGACATGCAATGTGCATACACCTACTTGCACACACAGATGCATCCCACATGCACACACACAAACATGCACACACATGTGCACACACACTTCACTGGGAGGCACGGGCTCATCTTCCCTCTTATTTCTGGGGCACAGGGACCCCCAGTATCTACTTTCCTGATACTGCCCTTCCCCAGCAGGAATCCAGTAGAACCAAATCACTCAGCAGGTGCACAGAAGGCAGCTGCCTCCCCGATGCACACAGGACTGAAGGGGGAAAGTCAAGCTTCTCAAATCCCTCCCTCTGTGGCTTCCAGCTGCTGATCGGCACAGCAACTGGAGCACAGAGGTGCTGAGATGGCACCGGCCCACCGCAGGCGAGCCAGCAGCTCCCCGGGCCTCCTGAAACACCGACAAAGAAGATGATGACTTGCAGTTTCTCTGCACCGCAGAGCTGGTGTGAGCTTCCGGGCCTCCATCAAGGTATTTCTGTAAACCAGCACTGCTAAAGCAAGCAAGCTGGGTGTGGCATCCAGGACCCAGTGCCAGGCTGGGGGACGGAAACGGGAGAATGCTCCTATTCTGGGTAAGAACGGCCTGGTTAGCAGCCCTTGCCCAGAGGCAGGGTCCCTCTGTGTTGTCTGAGGAACCTCCAGCAGCCATCCTTGGGGGCTGATGGGATCTTGGGAGGACGGAGGTAGCACGCCTCCTAAATGCATGGCCAACACCAGGAAGAGTAGTGCTGAGAGCTAATGAACCCCCATCCTCCGCAGGAGCCACAGCTGACTCAGGGCTCTGCACCCACAAACAATTCTGGCTTTTTGTTGATCCTCACCTGAGGACATTGTTCCATTGACTTTAGAGAGAGTGGAAGGAGGGGGAGAGACAGAGAGAGAAGCATTGATGTGAGAGAGACGCATCATTTGGTTGCCTCCCGCACGCACCTCGACTAGGGCCTGCAACCCAGGTTTGTGCCTTTGTTCACAATCGAACCCTCCTCGCCGATGTCCACTCCCTGCCACTTGGGGGCGACAGGCGTGTCCCATGGGCAGCGGCTGTCCTGCCCACCTGCTCTCCATTCGCACGTTGTGGTCAGTGACGTGGGGCATGTGGTGTGGCAGTGGGTTTAATACCTCCATGCATTGGCAAGTCCTTCCTCAATGCCCCTTCCCTGCCCACTAGCGCCCTCCAATCAGGGTTGGACAGCACCGGCTGGTATCTGACCCCTGGACAATGGAGGACAGGGACGGTCAGTGCGCCTCGGCCCCAGCTTTCAGAGCTGCAGTCTCGGGTTGCCAGGGCCCTGAGACCTCCTGTAAGAGGTTCACTGACCAGAGGAGAGGCCGGGGCACACACACAGCCACCTCAACAGGCGTGCTTCCTTCGTGGAACTCATAACCAAAAGGATCCCGGGTGCATCTTCAAGGGCAGGAAATGCGGTGTAAACCCAGGGAAATAAAACCCATCTGGCCTGGCTGGCATGGCTTAGTGGTTGAGCATCGACCTATGAACCAGGAGGTCACGGTTCGATTCCTGGTCAGGGCATGTGCCAGGGTGTGGGGCATGCAGGAGGTAGCTGATCGATGATCCCCTTTCATTGTTGATGTTTCTCTCTCTCTCTCTCCCTCTCTCTCTCTCCCTCTGATATCAATAAAATAATTTTTTTAAAAAAAGTAAACTGGGCACTGCCTCCTCTTCCAGGTCACAGAACCAAGTGCAGCCTCCCTGGAGGTGATCACAGGAGCCCCGCAGCACCAGCCTGGGACTCGAGGACACACCCGCAGCCCCTGCCATGAGCTCTGAGGCTGCAGGGCACAGGGAATGGAAAGGATGAGGCCTGAATCCTGGGCGGAACCAGCCGGCTTCATTGCTAAGTACAATAATGGGTTTTTAATGGCTGCTGTCCAACAGGACACGGGAGAAAAATGCTTTATTAGTAATAATAATAGCTGGCACTTCCTCCTTCAAAGCACTTATTAGCTCATTAATCCTCTGTCGACCACTGGGAGGTCCCAGTGCACGTTTCTCCGCCCAGTTTCCAGCTGGGGACACAGGCAAACAGGAGGCAGTGACCAGTCCTCCACGGGAGGGTCTGTGTGTAGCGGTCAGCGTCCAGTAATCGGACGGCGTTCACTAGGCTGACGCGAGGGGATGGAGGGTAAGGTGAATTCCAGTTTATGTGAACTCGACTAGCAGAGGCTCCCGTGAGTGGCACCTGAATTGCTCTTGGTTGGGCCTTTATTTCGAGTGCATCAATGGCGTTCAGAACCTGTTCAGCCCAAATCAATTACAAGCGGATGCGTGCATGCTTGGCCGCCGCGGTCTGAGAGACCTTTGAAATCGAGCTCCGCCGAGAGTGGCTGGAGGTTACGGAGCGGAGCGGGTGGAGGTCAGGCGGAAACACCTTTCTTTCTCTGCGCTTTGTTTCCATCCACTCGCTTAGATCTCTGTCCCGGAACATGGAGAACATCTCAAATGGGTGAGCAATGGCAAACAGCCCGGAGCAGCCTGTTATGTGTTCTGATGTATCTATAGATGTTAACACGGTTATTGTTTGTGTATGCTCATTATTGCTGGCAATTTTTTTTTCTTGCCATTGCCTGTAATACCTTAAATATTTTAATCCAGCCATAGCTGATGACTCAGTGGGTTGAGCATCTGCCTGTGCACCGAAAGGTCATGGGTTTGATTCCCAGTCAGGGTACATACTGAGGTTGTGGGTTTGATCCCCGCCGAGGCGCATATGGGAAGCAACCAATTAATATTTCTCTCCCCTCCCCCGCCCACCTTTCCTCTCTCTAAACATATTCTTGGGTGAGGATTTAAAAAAATATATTTAATGTATGAATCGTTCTTCATTGTGCACCAGATGCCTTTTACAGAAGTCCAGAAAGTCTGTGAATTTACAACAGAAAAATAAACATTTTGTTTGGGAAGCCGAGCACTGTGCTCTGGAGAAACAGGCAGGGGTCAAGCAAAAGCTCAGAGCACACTGTTCCCCTAGGGTCCAAGGGAACGAAAACGGATCTGGCCAGAGTGGGAGCAAGAGCATTTTCCCTGCGCCCCCCCCACCCCCCTTCTACAACACAACAAGCGTCATTGCGGTCACTGGGACCTGAGAGTGGCATCTCCATGTCACACATAAAAGATAATCAACATTGGCTTCTAAATACCTCAAACCAAGAAATCGAACACCTTTCTAAAATCCCAAGTATATGGGCCATGCCTGGAATCCAGTTGGATTGCTTTTCCCTCTGAAGCTGCATCTTAATTGACAGCTGATAACGAAGACCTGTCCTCAGAGGACAGGTGTCATTTCCAGAGCAGGACGCCTGCCCCCCCTCCATCGGAGCCTCCATCACAGCGCAGGCTCTGTTAGGGAAGAACCTCAGTTAAAACTACAAGCTTGTTAGCCCTGCTGGTGTGGCTCAGTGGCTGAGCATCAACCTGTGAACCAGGAGGTCCCAGTTTGATTCCCGGTCAGGGCACATGCCCTGGTTATGGGCTTGATCCCCAGTAGGGGGCGTGCAGGAGGCAGCCCATCAATGACTGTCTCATCACTGCTGTTTCTATCTCTCTTCCTCTCCCTTCCTCTCTGAAATCAATAAAAACATACTTTTAAACATACAAGCCCGTTGCCATAGAAGCTGAGCCACGCCCTTTGCATGTCCTCTGTGCTGTACCCCCTCATCTCCGAAAGCAAAGCAGAGGTAACGGGGAATGCAGTTTGGAGGCTGCAGCTGACCCCACTCTGGGCAGGAAGGGATGATCAAGGGAAGAGGGCAGAGGTCCCTGAAGGCAGATGTCAGGGTCCTCCACTCTGCTCTGCCCTTGGCAGTTGGAGCTTCATGCTCCCCATCACTGCGGTCCACAGATCTGAGGCTTTCAAGGTCCGGGGGTCCTCCATTAGGAATTACCAGGACCCCAGCAGGCTCAGGTGTGCTCTCCCTCTCCCTCCATCCACGGCATGGAATGGAAGGATAACAACCATATCCATAAAGGCCAGCATTAGCTGAGTGCTTAGTACATTCACTAAGCCGTCTCCATAGATGGGCCCACTTCACACTCACAGTAATGCCCACGCCCCGGGTCTGAATATTATCCCTCATTTCCCAGGAGAACTCAGTCTTAGAGGCCACCTGACCCAGCCAAGGCCACCCACATAGGATTTAGGGGACCCGGATGCAGGCCCCGCAACCCCATGGGGCAGCCAGTACACCTCCCAGCACACCTGTGTCTCCCGCTGTGCCAGACAGCACAAGGGTTTATGAGATGCATAGAATGTGCCCGAAGCATTTTACGACCTGAGGAGGGAAGTGGGACGGGAACTAAAATTCACAGGCTGAGTCGGAAAGTGTAGATCAGTAGCAGTCCCTGGAGGCGGGAGGGAGGCTGAGGAGACAGGCAGCCACCGGCTTTGCTGATCTCCTGCCCGGAGCCTCCAGGGGCAACGCAGGGAGAGGCACCAACATCCAGGCAGGGAGAGGCACCAACATCCAGCCAGAGAGGAACCCGGGCCCCAGGACAGGGGGCATCCCTACATCTGCCAAACTCAGTGCTTTAGCGTCCCTGTCATCATCCTCCAGACGGGATGCCCATGCCTCCCTAAACTTACCCACAAACCATGATTTGTCAAGATTTCATCTCAGTTAAAATTCTGTTTCTGGCTCTTACTGAAAAAATTGTGAATACATAAATACACACATATACACACACACACACACACACACACACACACACACTCCTAATCATTTGACTTCCAAAGAGATAAACAAGTTGTAATATCTTGGTAGAGACAAATTCATATGAAAATGAAATAAACTTTTTTTTATAGAAAGTAAACGTTAAACTGAAAACAGAACAGGCTTTGTATTTGTGTCATCTCAACACAATGGGAAGGTAAGCAGGACCATTTTTTAGCCACAAATACATAAAATCTCAATTAGTTATGGTCTATTTGTGCACTGACTAAAAAACATTCGTTAACAAAACAGAATTTTCTAGTTTACTGGATAAATATCCCAGAAGAAACTGCAGAATAATGCTAGGTTGCCAAGCAACCGCAGCCCGACTCCCCGTCTGTGCTCAGCCACCTCATTCATCAGGGCTCCTATCCCAGAGCTGGAGGATTCCAACCAATTTGCTTCTTGGGAAAATTATAGTGACTTTCGGTAACACAATAACACTTTTATTCTCAGAAGATAAACTTAGATGTTTTTTTGATCCAAGGGATGTGTTAATTCATTATTCTCCACACGGTGCTAATGAGAAGGCTATAATTAACTAACTACTCTACTGCGACACACAAAAAATAAACTGCAGTAATTAGTAACGTTTAAGGCGTTAACCAGCCCCCCAAATTAAAAAATACAGACTCTTTCCTCCAACTGGATGTAGAGAAAGGAGAAAGCACCACATCTGATGAAATGGAGACCTGTTTCCATCCTTCACCCCCCCCACCCCCCACACTCCCAAAGAGCGGTGAGAGGCATGCCATGGCCAGGGTGAGAGATTCCACGTGAACAGCCGAGAAAATGGCTCTGTGCCAGTTCTCCTTGCAGGTAGACATAAAGTGCCGGCGAATAATGGGATCTTTTCTTTGAAAGAATGCTTAGCACAGTGTTTTTCTAGGAATGCATAGGACCAGCAGGACTAGCGGGTTTCCCCTCATTAGCTGTGTTAACTTAGCATATTGTATGTAAATCACCATAACAATTGCATTCTCCTCGGACTGAATTAGTTCGGATGAAGCTGTAATGGAAATGTTCATAATTGAAAATGCAGTACTCTTGGTCTGAGTGTGGAAAAAACAAAACAAAACAGGGAACACGGATGGGATCAGATAAGAGGGGGCATCATTAAGGACCGCTCCCCTGTCCCCCCCCCCTCAGTGCAGAGATGGAGGGCTCTGAGCACACCTTGGCAGGCCAATCAGTCCCCCGTTCAGAACTGACACCTCCAGAAGTGTCACAGTTTTCCCCTGTCCCCTTTGTCTGTAGCCTAATGCAAGCTTTCCATGTGCATGGCTGCTCTGACATTGAGGGAAAACACAAAACAGTGTGAGGCTACATTTTTGTCTCTGAGATAGATGAGGCTCTGTGGCACAGTGGCCACCACAAATCAAAGGCCAAAATAATTTCCAACAAGTGAAACAGCAAATGCCAGCGCTCCCAGGAAATGCTATGTAAATGGCCCTGTGAATGTCAGGCTGGCTGTCACGCTAATTCCTCAAGGCACCTTTAATGATGACACAGCCACTGGCGGGAGGGGTGTTGTCACAGGCCGTCACCCTCGAAGGCAAACTCTACACTCTGAGCTGATGCTCACAGGGCCTCCTGACACCCGTCCTTCAAATCGGAGCCATCAGCCCCCCATCTACGATTTAAGTTTCCTTCAGGAGATAAACAACAGTGAGGGTCTAAAATCAGCCTTGATCATTCCTCTGACTCAGTTCTTCATCAAAATGAATGGGCCTCATTATTTCCACAAAGCAATTTGGGGTCCAATAACCTCCCACCTTCCTGGGTGGGGTCTGTTTTATAGTCATGGGAGCTCTGTGAGGGAGACATCTGTGGGGTCTACGAGCTTCAGATCGGAGACATGTCTACCTTTACACAAGTGGTTTTTAAAAGAAATGATGTAAAACCAGTTCAGTGAACGTGCGAACACAGGCAAAGGGAACGTCAGCTGCCATGTCAGCCCTGTCTGCCTGGCAATCCCATCCTTGGGTGTGTAATGAGCACCTAGAGACCCAGGAGGAAGCAGTCAACCTCCACAGCCTTTTTCTTTCTTCTTTTCTTATTTTTAAAAAGGAAGGGGGAGAGAGAGAAACAGCCATGATGAAAGAGAATCATAGGCTGGCTGCCTCCTGCACGCCCCCTACTTGGGGATCGACCTGGGAATGTGCCCTGATGGGGTATTGAACTCTGACCTCCTGGTTCATAGGTCCACACTCAACCACTGAGCCACATCGGCCCGGTCAGCCTTTTTCTGAAAGGGAAAAAATCCACCAATACAGGGAGAACAGAGAACAGCCCAGCCTCCCACTTCCGCCATGAGGTGGGCACACACATGCAGGGGAAGAGATTTATAAGGACCAACATCGCCGGTCCTCACACCTGCCAGGCATGTCCAGGCCCCCTCAGTCACGGTATTCAGGAGCTTGTGAGGCATGACCACACACGTGCTCTGCTATATTACCCAACACCACGGAAGGCAATCACACGGAAAGCTGGCTCACACACCAGGCCCCAGATCCACGCTGCCACAGAGGCCACAGGTGAAGGCCACAGGGGAGGCATCACAGAGAAGGAATTCAGACACACCCACTGCAACCTCCTCAGATGGCCGAGGAAACGCCAAGTCCCGCACACACAGCCTGGAGTGCACGCGGTTCCTCGTCACTGCGTTTCCCCATCGCTGTCCCGCGCCTCTCCACCTATTCACGGACAACCAACCCCACCATGGGTCGGTGTACAGCTTCCCAGGGAGGCAATCCCCAGCGCTGGGGGCTGGGCCCGCGTGGCAAACAGTCATACCCCCTGACACTCAAGGAGACTGGAAACCAGAGGCGTTTGGCATGATGCGTAAGCGGGGGAATGAGAAGGCACCACCGCTAAGTAAACTGAGGAACAGCTAAGGAGAACAGGAACAGGACCAGCCTCCGCAACCAACACTCACTTTGGAGCGTCTATTATGCTCCACTGTCTACTTGGATGCCCTCATTCCAGTCCTGCAACAGCCCCAAGGCAGGTGTGTACATGACCCCGGGACTGGAAAGAGGAAACCCCCGCTCAGCGAGGGGTTCTGAAGTCGCTCCTGCCAAGACCACGCACGCCAGGTGGGGGCGCTGGAAGCGGAACCAGGTGGGCACGTAGGGACTCTGCCAGGCTCCCACCCAGGGGCTCCCTGGTGCCCACCTCCAAGCGCACGCCACACCACCGGCCTCCACCCCATCCTGGAGCTCCGGCAGGTTCTGGGGGCCCCTCGGCGGCTCCCCAGGCAGGGCGGGCGGGGCTGGGCCGGGCCTCAGGTGCCACTGCACACCTGCTCCGCACCGCGGCCTCCCCCGCCCCCAGCACGACCCCGCTGGGTTACCTGGCCCGCGCGTGGCCTCTCTGTGGCGTTCGGGCGACCCGGGCCCTGGCTGAGCGAGCACAGCCGCAGGCGAGCGGGGCTGCGGGGCTGCGGGGCAGGCGAGTCGGCTCCCGCTCCAAGCCCCGCTCCCGGAATCAATCACTGCGCCCGCACCCGCCGGGCTGCCCGCACTCGGGAAGAAGGTGGGGGGAGGAACGGAGGGAGAGCGAGGGAGAAAGGACAGGGGGAGGGGCACCCAGCGCAGGGGCGGCTCAACCCGCATCTCCAGCGCCCGGGTCGGTCCCCGGAGCCATGGCAACCACCCTGCCCTGCCCTCCGCCCCGCACCTCCAGCCCTCCCTCCCCCAGTCCCTCCCCCACCTGCACCCCCAACACACACACACACACACACACACACACACACACACACACACACACACACACACTCTCCCGCCTCAAGCGGGCAGGGCCTAGGAACCCCACGGCCCTGGCATCCTGTTCTCAGATGGGAAGGCAGACAGGGCGGTGGGGTCCTGCGCCCCACTTCCCCAGAGAGGGTCGGGCCTGGAGGGGGGCAGCGAGGCTGGGACTGACTGCAAACCCAGCTGGACCTGCGCCCCCCGCCCGCCCCCGCCGCTCCCTCGCATCCCCGAAAAGGCTGGCCTGTCTTGGAGGGTCCAGAGTCCTCCCAGAGGGCGGGGGGCGGGGGGCGGGGAAGCCCCACGGAGGAGAAAGTGGGCGCCTAGGGAGCAGGGACCCGCCGCCTCCCCCTCCCCGGGCACCCAGCTGTCTGAAGGCGGCCCCCACCCCCGGGGTCTCGGCTGGCAGAGGGGGTCCCTCCCGGGGAAGGGCTGCGGGGCCAGGACGGAACCTGGTCTCGCACCTCGGAGGCCACCGTGGGATGCCCCCTCCCAGGGGTGACCCCCGGGTTGGCTTCTTGGCGAGCTGGGCGACCCCGGCCGAGCCAGACCCCTGCCCACCCGCCCACCGCGGACACACCTGCCTCGCCGGTGGCCCCCGGTCCGCTGAGCACGTCCGTGGGTCCAGCTGGGAGAGGGAGAGGACGCCCGGGTCCGGGTCCGGGCGGCGCGCCTTCCCGAGTCCCGGCAGCGCTGCTGTGGCCGCGGGCGCGGGACCGGCTGGGGCTGCTCAGCTCCGCGCCTCCCGCTCGCGCTGCGCTCCGCCCGCGTCTGCGCCGCCTCCCTTCGCTCCCTCCCGTGGGACGGCGGTGGTCGCAGCTCCGGACTCTCCGCAGCGCAAACGGGGCCGTCCCTGTCCGCGGTCAGAGGAGGCGGGGTCCCTGCCGCGCTCCGAGGCCGCCTGGGGGGAGGCTGGCCCCTTGCCGGTTCCAGGGGCGCTGGCCCCGCTGGGTCCCTTCGCCTCGGGCAGGAGGGCGTGGTGCCCGCCCGGGAGAGGCGCTGAGCTCACTCTCCCCTCACACCCAGGCCGGAGCTCCCTGTGTAATTTATTCAAGGTGCCCCTCCCACCCAGGCCCCGCTCCACAGGCTGCCTAATTATAACACACCTCAATGAAGGCACCCACCCCTGTTACCACTATGCGAAACGTTTGTCCTGATACTTGCTGGTCTGTGGTTTCTCCATAGTGCTCCCTGATGTTTTCTCACTTATTCGGCATTAATTCGGGAGTGTGGGGTAGGAGAAAGCTGCTGGCAACTCACCCCAATACCACAGGCCATTTCCCGACTCCCCAGGGCCACCAGAAAATGTCAACGTTGCTTTCAGACTCCAAAATGATTTGGGGACAGTTGACAGTCTTTTGCAGAATAAGGGATTTGCATATCGCTTTCATTTTTTTCTCACCATAATCAGATTTTCCAATTGTTCACACAATGCCACTTTAACAAAAACGCTGTTTCATTTAAGACCCCTTTGATGGGAAGAGAATCACTGATCTAATTTTTGCTCCGCCAGGGGAGCGAGGTGGGCTCCAGTCTGGCCTTGTTCTCACCCTCATCAAACAATAAGGACATTCAGGGCCGGGGGCCACCCTCGGGGAGATGCCACCATCCCAAGTGGCACAAGGGTGGACTCAGGACTCCCCTTCGGAAGCTGCTGAATAAGACATTTTGAAAATAAGAGAACGGACTGGTGAATCTTACTAACCGCTGGCCCTGGATCCGGATTCTGCCGGTTCATGTGTGGGCACTGGTCCCGGTTCATGTGTGGGCACTGGTCCCGCGGCCTGCCAGCCTTGGCACTGCCAATGCAAGTGAGGGCAGGACTGGCCCTGAGTTTCAATTCCTACAGGAATCTCTCCGCCGGAGGCATCATTATTCACGTGGCATGTTTTCTAAAGTAGAAACCCAGGTAGAATACTGAGCAAAATCTCCAACAGGGGAGATGCTGTGCCTGGGGGAAAGCATGTCCAAGGTCAAGGAGACTCAACGCCAAGTTGGGTTTCCGGAGTTGGCCACCCACTGGGTGCGCCCCCGCTAAGCCAAACGCTCAGAGCCCTACCCTGGCCAGGCCAACAGGCCACTCCCAAACACGCAGCTCTTCTTTCCTTGGCAATTTGTTTGCTTGGTGTTAGGATCATTTAAAAGCCCAGCCCTGACCAGTGTGGCTCAGTGGATAGAGCGTCGGCCTGTGGTTTCAAGGTCCCAGGTTCGATTCCGGTCAAGGGCATGGACCTTGGTTGCAGGCACATCCCCAGGGGGGAGTGTGCAGGAGGCAGCTGATCGATGTTTCTCTTTCATCGATGTTTCTGGCTCTCTATCTCTCTCCCTTCCTCTCTGTAAAAAATTAATAAAATATATTTTAAAAAATAAAATAAATGTCAACTATTTGCCCAATCAGCGTGGCTCAAGGGCTGAGCTTCCTCCTATGCATCAGAAATTCACAGTTTGATTCCTGGTCAGGGCACATGGAGCGGGGAGAGGGGTTTGCAGGCTCAATCCCATTGGAGGGCAGGCAGGAGGCAGCCAGTCAATGATTCTCTCTCATCATTAATGTTTCTCTCTCTCTCTCTCTCTCTCTTTCTCTCTCTCTCCTCTTCCTTTCTTTTCTGAAATAAAAAAAATACATTTATAAATAAATAAATATAAAAGACAAGTCTTTATTGAGCACCTACTTATCAGTCATAGTTCAGGTGCTTTAATCCAGTGGAAAACTCAGTACATAAGACCAGTGGCTTTTCTTTAAATCAAATATCCAAAATGTATTAGAGAATAGCAAGGCATGATACCTGCGGCAAGAAGACAAAGGGCCGGTTCTTAAATATGGGTTTTTTCTTTGAAGGGGAACCACATAACTCTGAGCATCTGAGAGGAACTAAGAGCCCGGGGCTTACCGGGGGCAGTCCTGAGGTCAGCATATACACAGTGCTCTCTGCCCCAGGCTGGGGGCCTTAACACAGGAGGGAAGGAGAGGGGGGAAAGGTAAGTGAGGAAAAAAGGAGGGAGGGGGGAGGAGGAAGGGAGGGAGACAAATCATTAGCCAAGGAAGGAAAACAGTATTTGAGAGAAAGATGGAAAGTACTTTAGCCAAGGAAAGGATGTCCTTTAAAGGCATGCCAAATGGAGGCAGATTACATCAATTTCCACCTCCAAGAAACACCTCCCAGCGTTATCTCCAAGGGTAGGTTCAAGTTTCTCATCATCAGGGGGCAGCCAGCCAGAGCCCCGTGTGTGTGGACAGAGCCTGGGCTGCTCAGCCGGAACCCTTCCTGGGCTCCCGTCCTGTCTGACACTTTGCTCAGACCCACTTGCTCTCTGTGGCGGTCCCGATCTATCGGGCACCACGCGCACGTGGGTGCTGGAGAGGGGCTGGGCTCTCGGGCCTCATGCAGAATTGGAATTGCATTCGCTTTGAAAGATGTGGATTTATCGCTCCCAACTGAGGACGGCTGAGTGCAATAAAACGACGCTATCCAACCACACATGAGGGGGTGGGGGGGCTGGTTCAGGGACAGAAGCAGAAGGTGAGAGAGATAGGCCGGTCATCTGGAAAGAGAGAAGGTGCTGGGGGCCGGGGCATGTTCAGCCCTTCCTGCTGATGTACAGCCCACGCTGGCCTGAACCGGGGCCTGGTGTCATTCCCAGAGCGAGGCCGAGGGAGGAGAGGAGCCTTTGGCAAAGCCCAGAGCTGGTAATATGGCATCTTTCCTAGAAAAACTGCTCAGCAGAAGAGCTGCAGCTTGGAAATGCCAGTCCTGTCTGGCAGGTCTGACACTCACAGCCCAGCTGGCTGCTGCATGAAGCAGGGCAGGCTGCTCTGTCCGCCCGGGAACCCTGCCCACAGCCTCCAGGTACAAAGCCGCACCTTCAGCTCCCACATTAACAAAGCAAAACAAGAACCTGCTAAGTGCAGAAAAGAACCCGCAGTAGATACTCCGTGAACATGTCCTTTAACATGGGACAGAAGGACACCTACTGCAATTGAAGGGCAACTCCTCCAGAACAAATAAAAAGGGAGACCTGGTCTTCTGTGCCATGGGTCGTTAATATGTGTGATCCAGCTTCGGGGCCATGGAACCGGATAACTTCGCCGGATTTTAAGTCTAGACAATGTAAGGGCCACTGTCAACATTGTTATCCTTACGGAGCTAAGGATGTGCTGTGTTCTCAGGTGCCGTGCTTCCAGTATTTGTTGATTCCTTTTGAGGCACACACCCACCTGTCTCAAGTCCATGCTTTCCAGGCTCCCTGGTGACCAGATTTTGCCCCAAGGCTAAAGGGACTCGAGGAGAACTGCTGTGGGCAGCTTCCAGGTCACCTCCTTAAAGGCAAGGTAGATTCTTTCCCCTTTAGCAGCCCCATTGTGAAGAAAGCATCATGCTCAGGGGAGCAGCATGAGGGGTCCCGAAATGAGTTGCCACAGAAGCTCACTAGTCTAGGGGTTTATATTTCCTGCTCCTGCCCCTGAGTCCCCGGTGACTGCGCCAGAGCCCACACATCACCATGAATGTCTCTGGAAATCTCTTCATTATAGCTGCTTCATCATCCCCCTAATTAATGTCATTGTGATCACAGTCATCACCACAATCTTAGAACAGTCAATGAGAATAAAAATGGAGGCCACAGTGGGTATCTGTTGGCTTTTCCTTTGCCCAGCATTTGTCTACATTCCTGCTGCTCAGCCCTAGAGAATTAACACCTATGGTGTGTGGCCCAGCAGAGGCACTTCCCGATGCTCCCTATCAACCTCTGGTCCGGGTGTATGGCACAGGTAAGCGCAACCAGTATTTCCATCCCCGTCTGGGGTGATGGAGTGATGAAAGGCATCAGACTCACAGTGAGGAGTGAGATGGGATCAGGCAGGTTAGGGTAAGGGCCTTGGGGAGGGAAGATGGTGGATAAGGAGGGAGTGAGCCAGGTGGTCAGGATGTAAGCAAGACAGGCAAATTGTACCACTCAACCTGGCGTTGCCCTTCCCCCTGAACCCAAGAGCAGGAACTAAAAGCTGGGGGATGAGGGCAAAAGGAGATTGGCTAGCGCTTGTGTGAAAGAGATCATAGAGAGCAAGAGCAGGAAATACAAACCCCTAGACTGATGAGCTTCTGCGGCAACTCATTTCAGGACCCCTCTCGTGTGGGGAGAGCTTTGTTACTTTCAATATAATAAACTTCGTTTCCCTTTGCTTACCTCTCCCTTGCCCCTGAATTCATTCATCAACTTCTGGAGACAATGAACCCAACAGCTCACACTCCTGTCCCAAAAGCTGCCAATGGGAGACCTTCTTTGGACTTCCACTTGAGCTATTGGAAAAAGTGAGGACATAGCAGGGTGATGTAAGCAGGAGAAACTGGCTGCGTCCAACACCCCTTAGGAAGAGGGTCCCTGAGAATAAAGCAACACGAGGGACAAGAAAAGGAGAGAGGCAGACACTTGACACTCTCTCTTCTCATCGGCTGAGCATCTATTGTTTATGAAAAGCTGAAAATGGAATCCATCTTGACCCTGGATGAAGTGAGCAAAAATTGTTTTAACCTAAAACAGCTTGACTTGGTCGTCTGTTTCTTGTGATCAAAATCATTGTTATTCACTACGGACTCCGTAGTAAGATTATTCTCTTGGGATAGGTTGGTTAGTAAAGGGATGAGCGAGGGAAAAAGTCTTCCTTTCATGAAATAGCCCATCTATTTGGTAGTGACGTCCTGAGATATTGTGTCCGGAGGATCCCAACCCTGTGCTGTGAGTCAGCAGATGGGACAAAGGGGTCTATTAATGACCCTGGTCACTGATATTATACAAGGAATGGCTCTCACGTGGTAGGTATTCACTGCCCTTGTTTTAAGACATTCCTCATTTAACGATGGCATAAATCCAGACAGGTTGGGGGGGGGTTGTAAAATTATGGTATATTGGTAAATTCTTTGTGGGCACATTTTTATTAGTTTTAAAGAAAGCCATGGACCAATTAATCCTCTCCACGCAGTATTCAGGGGCCATAATTCATGCTCTCAACTGACTTTTTCTTTCCAGCAAAATAAACAAACTAATTAGCAGACAATATTTAAATCCCAAATTGCTAGCAAGTGATACATAGTGTTAACACCACCCATGACTCAGTTACCGGCACTGCACTGGATTTGTCTTCTTTCAGAAAAACTATATTTCTTTCCATTTATTTAAAGTATAGAAAGCTGTTCCAACCAAAAAGAAAAAAAGAGCCTAGCTCTTGCTTTCAATAAAACTGACAAGTTCCCTAACTCAAGAGAAAATGCGCATTATCACACATACATAAAAACATTTTAATTATGAAGATATGTTTCAATACTCTGTATTTCCTGAGCCAAAAAATAGCATTTTCATAATGTTGATTTCACCCGGTGTGTTTACTATTAGCACAACTACAGAAACCCACAGAGGTTTTGCAGAAAAATGGTCCCAATTAGATGAACATGAGAGTCCTCTTTCCAGATCCAAATCTGACATCATTATCTTCCGGGAAGAGATCATTAAATTATGATTTAGTCACAGGCTCTTCCCAGATTAGAATGCAGAGCACTTAACTATTTGCATTTGGAAACCAAGTGGAACAAAGACAGCCACTGAAAAACAAAACAAAAGAACTTAAAATGTACCTAAATCTGGCTGACTTGCTCAGGAGGAAGAAGGAAGCAGCTCTCTGTATAAAGTATCCTTTCGGTCTGTGGTGGGAACAGCTAGGACGGACTCATTGAGAAATGTCTTCCACACAAGGTAACGGTAAAGGTCTTGTTCATCAAACATGTTTTCTTTGCTTTATCCCAACAAATAATACATTTGGGGGGAGGAGGAAACAGGCTCATTTTGATTCTGAAAATGACAATGATCATTACGTGAGGACCAGACGCAATGGTTATGAACCAAGAGGAGGTTTCTCGGTGGTGTCTCATCCGCTCTCATGTCATACCGACTCTCTCACACAGTAGCTGGGTATCGTGAACAGCAGAAGGATGATATTTATAAATTTTCTTTTTTAAAAAAATATATTTTATTGATTTTTTACAGAGAGGAAGGGAGAGGAATAGAGAGTCAGAAACATCGATGAGAGAGAAACATTGATTAGCTGCCTCCTGCACACCCCCGATGGGGATGTGCTCGCACCCAAGGTACATGCCCTTGACTGGAATCAAACCTGGGACCCTTCAGTCCACAGGCCGACGCTGTATCCACTGAGCCAAACTGGTTAGGCTATAACTTTTAATAATATCCCAATAACCAGAGATGGTGCAAGCATAATGCATTTCTGTGGGCTCTCAAGACCTTGACAAGTGCTAGCCATCTAGTTAAAAGGCGGGACAAGATGGGACAAATAAGAATCTTTCATGTTCCTAAACCCTCTCCTTTATGAAGTCGAGGACACTATACTTTTGAACATTCATAAAAATACCACAAATATAAGGTACATACAGGGGATACAATTTTCCACTCTTGCTACTCAGGTAAATGCAAATGAACTTTGTATAAACTGATACTATCTGGCCGCCTAGTACTCGCCCCATTTAACTGGCCCACATGTTACAAACACTTAGCTATAGCACACATCTCAAATGCTCACCAAAACATCGAGGGAGACTTCATGGTAAGCCTTTGAAGAATGGAAAACGCTGCTGAAGTCATGTGCATTTGGAGAGTACGTGGATGTAGTTATGGGGATGGACTGATTCTCACGGAAATGACCTCAATTCTAAGTGCTGGCGCCAGGCTTGGAAGGTCTCCCTGGTGGTAAACTTCCCCGAAAGTTGGTGAGCACAGCCAGGCATATGCTCACACTGATGAATCACACACATCCACCCCCAGAGCCAGGAGAAAGGCACTGCCATGCCAACCTTCATGCCCGCCCCAAGAATCCACTCCGGCCATAACTCGACTCGGAGGACTGAGCAAACCACAGTGGATGGGGACTCTCCTAAAGGCCTTGTTTGCCAAAAGGTCAGAAGAGGTTTCCCGTAAACCTCTGTCCAGACCCCACTCTTTTGTCCTGTTTTATAGTTTTACCGTAATAAACTCCTGTCCCCTAAGTTATGGGGTTTTCCCACCACCACGTGACCTCAGATGTCAGGTGAAACTGCCCCTTGTCAGGGTCGTCTCCAAGAGGGGAAATGGATGCGCCCTTGATGGGACTGGGGTTGTGTTCTGATCCTTTGGCAAATGAATCTGTTTCCTCGGGAACCGGTCCCAGGGCCTTCTCGCCAGGAGCATCCCCGTCCTGTCCACTCTGGGCAGTAGGTCTGATGCTCTGTCTGAGGAAGACAGGCGACTGGTTTCCCATCAGGAAAAGAGCACAGAAAGTGTTGTTAAACGGGGCGGGGACAGCCATATTCAAGTCAGAAATGTGCCCAGTTGCCCAGCCAGCGTGCTTCAGTGGTCGAGCAAAAACCTATAAACCAGGAGTCGTGTTTGATTCCCAGTCAGGGCACATGCCCAGGTTGTGGGCTTAATCCCTAATGAGGGGTGCGTAGGAGGCAGTCGATCACCAATTCCCTCTCATCATTGATATTTTTTTTCTCTCTCTCTCTCCCTTCCTCTCTGAATTCAACAACAACAACAAAAAATATATATATGCCTAAGTGACCATCCCAACTGACTGATCGACCGTCTGACCAGTAGCTGTAATGCACAATGACCACCAGGGGGCAGGTGCTCAATGTGGGAGCTGCAGAGCTGTGGTGAACCACCCTCTTGCAATCCCGGACCCCACTTACTCCTCAGACACCCTTCGAGTGACAGCACCGCCCCAGGCGCTGTCAGCCAGGGAGGGACTGTGAGAGGTTGGCTCCAGAGCATGTCCTGCCCGTCTTGCCCAGTCCCGCCAGCCACCTTCTAATTAATTTCCTTTCAGTGTGCACAAATCTGTGCACCAGGTCACTAGTATATTATATAAAAAAAAAAGAAATGTGCACAGTAAGGTCAGAGACATAACAAGCCAAAAACCTGAGCAAACACTCCCTGAATAAACAGAGCATCTGCCCCTGGTGGTCAGTGTGTGTCATAGTGACCAGTCATCCCCAGTGGTTCTGCTGTTAGGGTCAATTTGCATATCACCCTTTTATTATATAGGATGCGTTTTATGTTTTTTCTTTTTTATTATTATTATTTACTTACCACAAGTAAAAGCCAGGAATTGTAATATTTCTTTTATTATTATTTTTTTTTACTGTTTCACTTCATTACTGCTGTGTATGGGCTCCATGTGAGTGACATAGTGCTTACGTAGGTGGGTTCTAATTCACAGTGAAAATCACGCTACGTTGTGTTGTAGGAATGGATCTCCGATGTAACCTGAGGACCTACTGTAATCAAAACAATAAACCACCAAAGCAGAGCCAAACAAGCATCTCTGATGAAGAAGGAAATGTCTTAAAGGCAGGAGATAAACAGAAAAGTGGGATTCCATGAACATCACAGCAGAAAAGTATGTCAAGGAAATGGAATTTGGCAATATTATATAAATAAGACTTTGGATTAAAAAATTGCTGACTTTGCCCTAACCGCTTTGGCTCAGTGGATAGAGCGTCAGCCTGCGGACTGAAGGGTCCCGGGTTTGATTCCGGTCAAGGGCATGTACCTTGGTTGCGGGCACATCCCCAGTGGGAAGTGTGCAGGAGGCAGCTGATCGATGTTTCTCTCTCATCGATGTTTCTAACTCTCTATCCCTCTTCCTTCCTCTCAGTAAAAAAGCAGTAAAATATATATTAAAAAACTGCTGACTTTGGTGATATTTTGGCAGGATTCTGTTTCTATAAATTGTATTGCATTACGGATGGGATTATTAAGATAGTAATAAACTATTACCAAGCTCTTACCAGGTACCAGGCATTGATCTGTATCTAGATCAACTCAATAAGTTCACACAAAACAAACTGCCCTCATCTGATGTCATGATACCTCAACATAAAGGATGAAGAAACTGAGGCTGGGGGAGGCAAAGTGGGGGCCTGTGTCCCAGGCAGCAATTGAGGGTCCCGGGACCACAGCTGGGTCTGATTGACTCCACATGCTTTTTTGCACAATTTGGCAGACTTGACAAATACACAGAAAAGACAGAAAATGCCCAAGAAGGCACTGCTGATGCAAAGGAGACAGGTGAGTGTGGAAGGACCACGGGGAGATGAGAGCTGAAAATAAGGTGAATACAAGACTCCTCGGGATTTAAGGAACAGCGCTTCTATTTTTATGGGCAAGAAGGAGCAACCCCTCCTCGAAGACAAATCAAGGTCAGAGGAACTGACCATAGCATCCTCTAGCTGGATCCCACCACTGTCTTCGCTGCCTGCTTCCTTTTTACTTCCCTTCCCAGTTCCAGCAGGTACCTGTGGTTCCAAGGCCAGTTTTCCTAAAGCTCTCTGTTCTCACTGAGTGACAGGGGGTAGTCCATGGGGCCAGCCAGCTTAATCAGAGCACAGCATCATCATATTTAAATATATATAGAGAGAGACTTCAAAGAGGAAGGGAGAGAGAGAGAGAGCGAGGGATAGAAATGATGAGAGAGAATAACTAAATATCTACCTCTTGCATGCCCCACACTGGGGATGGAGCCCAAAACTCAGGCATGTGCCTTGACTGGGAATTGAACTGTGACCTCCTGGTTCATAGGTTGACACTCAACCACTGAGCCACAATGGCCAGGCAGCACTGCCATGTTTTGGTGGTCCTCCTAGCACTCATGTAGGCTCATGGCCTAGGCATGATTATCTGAGCACAAGACTGAAATTCTTGCAAAATGACAAATTCCCTAATAGGCTGGAAGAAGGGCTGCCAAACCAGGGCCTGTAGGCTGAGACTGGCCCGCCAGCTGTTTTGTAAATAAAGATTTATTGGAACGTTGTCATGTTCATTTGTTTACATTTTATTTTTTTATTATTGCTTAAAATATTACAAAGAGTAGTACATGTGTCTCTCCCCCCTTGACCTTCCCCCATCCTCCCCTACCTCCCGGTG
Organism: Murina feae; assembly: GCA_004026665.1. Classification (NCBI taxonomy): domain Eukaryota; kingdom Metazoa; phylum Chordata; class Mammalia; order Chiroptera; family Vespertilionidae; genus Murina; species Murina feae. The sequence goes on along the minus strand of PVJC01018236.1, from coordinate 10,602 downwards.
TCTTGTGTCCATTGGTTATGCTTATATGGATGCATAAAAGTCCTTTGGTTTATCTCTTTCCCCTCGCTCCTAACCCTCCCCAGCCTTCCTGCTGTAGTTTGACAGTCTTTTAATGCTGCTCTGCTTCTGTATCTATTTCTGTTTATCAGTTTATAATGGTCTTTATTATCCATAAATGAGTGATGTCATGTGGTATTTTTCTTTCATTGATTGGCTTATTTCACTTAGCATAATGCTCTCCAGTTCCATCCATGCTGCTGCAAATGCTAAGAATTCCTTCTTTTTTACAGCAGCACAGTATTCCACTGTGTAGATGTACCACAGTTTTCTAATCCATTCATCTGCTGATGGGCATTTAGGCTGCTTCCAAATCTTAGCTATGGTAAATTGTGCTGCTATGAACATAGGGATGCATATATCCTGTCTGATTGGTGTTTCTGGCTTCTTGAGATATATCCCTAGAAGTGGGATCACTGGGTCAAATGGCAGTTCCATTTTTAAATTTTTGAGGAAACCCCATACTGTCTTCCATAGTGGCTGCACCAGTCTGCATTCCCACCAGCAGTGCACGAGGGTTCCTTTTTCTCCGCATCCTCTCCAGTACTTGTCATTTGTCAATTTGTTGATGATAGCCATTCTGACAGGTGTGAGATGGTACCTCATTGTTGTTTTGATTTGCATCTCTCAGATGATTAGTGACTTTGAGCATGTTTTCATATGTCTCTCGGCTTTCTGAATGTCCTCTTTTGAAAAATGTCTATTTAGGTCCTTTGCCCATTTTTTGATTGGATTGTTTATCTTCTTTTTGTTAAGTTGTATGAGTTCCCTATACATGTTGGAAATTAAACCTTTATCGGTGATAACATTGGCAAATATGTTCTCCCATGCAGTGGGCTTTAGGCAAGAACATACAATGGAGTCATGACAGTCTCTTCAACAAATGGTGTTGGGAAAATTAGACAGATACATGCAAAAAAATGGAACTAGACCACCAACTTATACCATACATAAAAATAAACTCAAAATGGATAAAGGACTTAAATGTAAGACGGGAAACCATAAAAATACTAGAGGGTTTTAAAGGCAACAAAATCTCAGACTTATGCCGAAGCAATTTCTTCACCGATACAGCTCCTAGGGCATTGGAAACTAAAGAGAAAATAAACAAATGGGACTACATCAAAATAAAAAGCTTCTGCACAGCAAAAGAAACCATTAATAAAACAACAAGAAAGCCCGCTGTTGACACATTTTCGATGCATGCTTTGTGGACCACTCCATAGTTGAGTAGTTTCCACAGAGACCATCTGAACCCCCGATACCTAAACTATTTATTACCTGGCCCTTCACAGAAAAAGTTTCTCAACTCAACCTGCTTGACCTTTGGGATTGCCAGCAAATATTTACATTGTGAAGAGCAAATCCTCCAAATCCAGACGGTCTTCTGAACATACTTGATAGAAACAACTTACCTACTTGTGCCTCCCTCTCCATTGTATGTAACTCCGCCAACTAAACGCCTGGGGGATCATGAGGCAGAGGCTGCAGTGCTGGCCAGTGTCCATTCTCCTTGGGTCCCCAGGCACACCGCTGACTGAGATGTCCCAGGATGCCTTGCGCCTGGGTGGAATCAGGTGACTGAATTCTGGCCATTGGAAGGCTGGAAGAAGAAACTCCTGCCCCTTCTAGGGAGAGCAATTCTGGTCTCTCTCTTTGTCCCTGTGGCTTGGAGCCCATGTGTGGAGGGCAGTACTCCGAGAGGGAAGAGTCCGCTCTCCGGATTAGCCCTCAGAGAGGAGATACTCAGCCTGGAGTACTGACAGTGGGCGATTCTTGGTGCCTTTATGGGCTGAATTGTGTCCCTTCTGGAAGCATATGTTGAAGGCGTTACCCCAGTCCTTGGAATGTGACTGCGTTTGGAGACAGGACATCAGTAAGGAGTCAGTAAGTTTAAGTGAGGCCATGCGCGTGAGGCCCATCCAGTCTGACTGGTGTCCTCAGGGGAGGAGGAGACTTGGACATGGAGACACCAGGGATGGGCTCAGAAGAGAGACCGCACCAGCCAGGGTGCTCCTCAATCATTTTCCTCCCCTTATTTCAGAGGTCCGACCTTCATGGCTTTCAAAAAATGTCGTGTTTTTTTCTTTAGAGTGGATAGATGAAATACAATACTTACTAGTATAGCCACCCATTGTAGAATACACACACACACACACACTTTATATAACTCATACATGTCTACATGATAACATATATCAACAAATTAGAACCTTAACGTTACTGAAACACAGCCCATGAATTATTTAAAAATCACGATGATTCATTTTAATGCCATGACTTCAATCACATCTGCACCCAGTAAAGTAAATAACTGAAGTAGTCATCACAATAATCCTGAGAAAACAATTGTAGGACAAACCATGGAAGCAATTCTTCCTTCTGAATCACCCTGTTCATTGTTTTATCCTGAACTTCACTGCACCGCGTGGAAACAGCATTATTTCCAAATCAATATCACTATTAAGTCTGGATCATTAATTAGCAGTCTATTTTCTGAATTCAGAGGAAATCACACAGGAGGCTATGGCCATAAGGGGTTGGCTCTGTCCAAAGACTAATTTAACGATCAATACAGTAACAATCAAAATTCAAAATGGTTTTTCAAATTGGTTTAGTCAAAACAATGGAACCGTATCTGTATAAAATTACCGTTTAACTCTCGCTTTTTCCATGGCGTTCTTGAAAGCCAGCAAGAGGAGTCCAGCTGGCGTGGCTCAGTGGCTGAACCTTGACCTATGAACCAGAAGGTTATGGTTTGATTCCCGGTCAGGGCACCTGCCCAGACAGCCGATCAATGATTCTCTCTCATCATTATGTTTCTCTCTCTCTCTCCTTCTCCCTTCCTCTCTGGAATCAATAGCGATATTTTAAAAGAGAAAGAAAGCAAGCAAGCTAGCAAACGGTGAAGATTCGTCCATGGACCTTCTCTCCCCGGCGTGCCCTGGGCAGTCCATAGAGCGGACATTTGTCTTGGGGACCACGGAGGGGTCTTACGTTTCCAGGGAACTCTCCTAGTGGGTTTGGTGGGAGGGAAAGGGACTGAACTTCATCTTGAACTGTGGGGGAGATGATGGAGAGTGATGAGGGCTGTGTGTGGGGATGAGGTTAGCAGCCTGGATCATGACCTCCTGAGGAAATGAGACGAAGTGTGCCTGGATTTCTCTTAATCTGATGAAGAGATGACGTTGAGGGATGGCTCTGAATCAGCGTCCTCCTCCTCACCTGCCTTTGCTGTGACAGCCACAGTGGCCCCGGGTTCCCACCAATGCAGAGCAGAGCCCAAGGGCCGCTCCTTCTCTGCTGGGGGCACAGGAAAAGGACAGATTTAAACCTGCCGAGGGCAAACAAAGGAAGATGTTGCCTCCAACTGCCCACATGTGACTTCAGTTTGTTTTGCAAGGTCATTGAAGGCTGGACAATGGATGCACGGAACATATCTACTTCCCTAAGATTAAACTATTTATTCTGGACTCATGACTCATCAGCTACAGAACCACAAACACAGCAGGAAGGGGCTGGTGTGGTGGGGACCTTGCCAAGGCTTTGCCGTGAGCACCAAGTCCTCCCACACTAATTCCTCCTACGATGAATAATGGAAGGATAGGGCATGTTGCTTAAAACACAACAACATGTATTCTCCTCTGTGAAACAAGGAAAAAGTCAAGATAAAAAAGAATAAATATCTGACATCCTTCTCAGTAATCTGTTGCAGTTTCCGGACCTGTGGCTAACACAGGGCTCACTTGTCTTGTGAGATTTCTCTGGAAGAAGTCTGGTGAGGACCTCAGACAGATGTAACATGTTTGCAGGTGATAGCTGGGGTGGGGGATTGCTGTTCTCACCATGTTGTAAGATAATCTCACATCAGGAAGTGAATTCAACTTTCAGAATCATCCCAAGGCCTCATCTGCAGAACCCTCACAGCTGGCCACATGCACTGGAGGTCATATGCAAGCACTAGAGGTCATATGTGAGCACTAAAAGTCATATGTGAGCACTGGAGGTCATATGAGAGCACTGGAGGTCATATGTGAGCACTGGAGGTCATATGTGAGCACTGGAGGTCATATGAGAGCACTGGAGGTCATATGTGAGCACTGGAGGTCATATGAGAGCACTAAAGGTCATATGTGAGCACTGGAGGTCATATGAGAGCACTGGAGGTCATATGAGAGCACTAGCAGTCATATGTGAGCACTGGAGGTCATATGAGAGCACTGGAGGTTTTTGGTTTAATAGGATGGTCATTTCAGAGTTGAGCTGACATTCTGGGGCTCCATCGGACACCTGTGCAGAGATGACCTCCACCTGCAGTTCCACTCCTCCTGGCCCGAGACATGGTAAATTCCATAGCTTTGCAAAGTGGACATGCCAACGGCCGCTGTGACTGCAGATCAGGGAGGTAGCTGGGCAGGTCCAGAGGAGGCAGAAATACTATGAAATCCATGAACTACGTTTGACCCTGGTAAGTTCAATCATCAATTTCAGGGGTGCATTAAGGGGCACAATTTCATAGCACCCCTTGAAAAAACAACCCCGATGCCTGGTGTTGCCTGTGATTCCTCATTATTATTATAATGCAGTGCCAGTCACCACAAGCACCATCATTTCTGAAGTTCTCACCATCACTGCATCATGGACTTGGCCCCGCCATTGCCACGAGAGGGATGCATCCACTTCGCTCAGCCCTGCAGACACCCTGGCACACAGCTCGAGTTTACAAATATTTGTAAAATAAAAGTTCCTTAGTTGAGATAAATATTTATTTTAAATCCACGTAAATTCTGGTGGGTTATTTATAAGGCATGATAAACAGTCAAGAACACAAAATATAAATTTTAAAAAGAGAAGACATCTGACATGAGCTTAAAACACTTGGGGGAGATGGAAAAATGGGAAAGTATATTTAATGGGGACAGAGTTTCAGTTTTATAACAGGAAATCGGAGACACAACTATGCAAATTCATTGAACATCCGTGCGCAGGCCTCATGCACATTCGCTCGCGTGCACACACACATGGCCCTGCTTTTGTTGTATGTGCTGGTGAACAGTTCCCATGCACCGTGATTTAGGGCCTGGAGGAAGGCCCTGTCCTCCTGGTGCCACGAACTGTAAGATCTCCTGCTCTTGCCTTTACCTGGGAGAAAGTAAACCTTTAAGAAAAGGGCATCGCCCAGCCTGCATAGCTCAGTGGTTGAGGACTGACCTATGAACCGGGAAGTCAGGGTTTGATTCCTGGTCAGGGCACATGCCTGGGTTGTGGGCTCGATCCCCAGTAGGGGGCGTGCAGGAGGCAGCCGATCAATGATTCCCAGCATTGATGTTTCTACCTCTCTTCCCTTCTCCATTCCTCCCTGAAATCAATAAAAATATATTTTTTTGAAAAGAACTATAAGAAAAGGGCATGTACAGGCTAGGTGTGAGGGTGGTTGGGGGCTTCCCACCCACTTGCTCGATACCAGCTCCCAGTCAGACGGACGGATGCTGGATAAACACTCCTCAGACACAGCTGAAGGATGGGAAGAGCGTGTCATTAGAAACTCAGGTCACTCACATCCCTTGTAAATGATTATTATTCTAAACGAAATCCTGGTGTGAAGCGTCACAAAATCACTGCGTGAGAGCCGCCACCTTGGGGAACGAAAAGCTCATTTTTAAATGGGGAAAGTGGCTTATTAGCTCCTGCCTCTCGGGGGGTTGTCCGCAGGACACGGCAGCGTGTTAAACCTGGCGAGCTAGTCCCAGAGACGGTCTTAATCGGGGCCTGCATCTCCTTACTGTTTTCAATCACACGCCTTAATATATAGTTTCCCTGCACCTCGGGTCAGATAATAAAGAAAATTCATTACACGGCAGCTCCGTGGCTCCTCCGCACACCTCTGCCGGGGAATTTTAATAATCAAAGAAGTTGCTGATGTAGAGCTCTGATAAATTGCGTTGCTACAGGGTGATAGAAACCTCAACGGGCGGGATGAGCACTCCAGCTCCCAAGGAAACGTCAGTGCTGCAAACTAAATGGAGACAGTCGTGGGCAAATATTTCGCATGAGAAGCAATGCAGCTCCTTCAGGGAAAGACACTCAAAGGAGGACCTTTCGGGAAGGCAAGGCGGCCGCGAGGGCCTCTGGCTCCCGTGCGTTCTGCGGGAACAGCTTCGGAACAATGAGTTCTAAGAATTCATTTTCCAATTTCCAATTATCAAGGTTAAGAATAATTGGTTTTCAAATTCCTTCTGCACGCTCCTTCTCATGACGGATAATGAAGGTCTTTAACACTGAAATCCCGGGGGCTCAAGCCCTTTACACGGGAGACACTTGCTTTCTTAGCGCTCCTCACACTTCACACTTCGATGTTAAAATGTCTCACACACAAAGCACGCCCGGCTGAGGGGTCGCTGGCTCCCTTCTGTGCACAGACACCAGGACAGCAAAACGCCGAAATCTCACCAAAACGTGGCAGCAGCAACACGCTGGCGTGTCGATGTGCAGCTGGTGCCTCCTTCATCTGGGGGTGTCCATTTCAGAGTGTGATTAATTTATGCTGCCACCTCATTAATGCACCCCCCGCATTTGATTTTCCTGAGGTTATTCCCCTACCCCCTGGATTTAATTTCTTTTTAATTTTTTCATACATACATACATACATACATACATATAATTTTCTCCTTTTAAGACTTAGTAAGGAGTGTGTGATTATCATAATCTTTCAACACATAATGCTTGGCTATTATTTCTCAATTGTCTAACTTTATTTCCTCTTGATTGAATTATTTAAGCTGTATAACTTCTGCTTTGGAGACTATAGAATTTTTGACCTAATACTACAAGAGCTTATTTTGTTAATAGTTCATGTGTTTAAAAATAAGTCTCTAAGGGCCAGTCGACAGCTGGTCAATGATTCTCTCTCATCATTGATGTTTCTCTCTCTCTCTCTCCGTTCCTCTTTGAAATCAATAAAAAATATTCTTAAAATTAAATTAGCAGAGTTTATTTTAAAGAAATATGTCTCTGTAGAGTTTTAAAATTGAGATATTCTTATTCGTTCTATGAAGCTTATTAATCATATTATTCATATTCACTTTCTCAACTCATTTATATGGTCAGCTTGATGGGCCTATTGTTCAAAGGGAAATGACCTCCACTGCGATTGGGTCTTTGATTTCTATTAGATTTGCCCATAGTATTTCAACTTCATATGTTCATTAAGATACCACATTGCAGATAGGATATAAAAGAGGAGAATCCTGGAAATACCCATCTCCTCTGCTGGATGCTCTTGGTTGGAGGTGTGCTTATCATAATCTTTCAGGAGAGGAAAGGCGGCCGAGAAGGTCCCACCCACACGGAAGGCGGTCACACAGGGCATGGACCCCGGAGGAAGGGAGCATGGAGACCAACTGGGGCTTTCTCCACCAGGCAGGAGCGAGAGGGGGTGTGTGGCTTCCCTTATGGGGTATTTTAAAGAAGCAGAACTATTCCAGGAAGAAGGGGCTAGCCTCTGAGGAACTGCCCCTGGCCAGCTGGGTGGTTGAGATACCAGAGATGTTAACTGTGGCCGAGGGCCATTCCCGGCAGCCTGGCTACCTTCCCCACGTGCTGTGGCCTCTCCAGAACACGGCCCACACAGCGGCACCCCGACTTTTCTTGAATCCCATCCCAGGCATTCGCTTTGGAGACACGAACCGAAGACACCTTCCGAAGACATGAGCATCAGGAAGAGAGAGGAAGGCTGGACAGGCCGGTGTCCGTCCTTCGATGTCCCCAATCGCCTGTGAAACACATTCTCCTGAGACCCACACCTTCCCTGTCATGTTGGTGAGAAGTGCAGGAATTAACCTCATAGGCACACATGGTCTAAGGAGAGAAGACGATTCTATTGACAGAGAGGTCTGAACAGAGTCCTGACTGAGGAGGGTAACAGCTGGACTCCCCAGCCCGAGTGCAGGAAACAGCAGCTGAGCTCAGGAAGTATGTTTGATGCATAACCCTCGTTGCTTGAAGTCAAGAGTGAGACTGGGGTGGGCTCTACCCCTTCCCGATAATTACTTGGTGTGACCCGGGGCAGGTGACTTGATTGCCACGTGCCTTGGTTTCAGCACCAGGGAGGGGAGGAAGGGGGCGATAACACTGCTCCTCAAACAAGAGCCGGTTCAGGATTAAGTGGATTTACTCCTGTCAGCGTGGGACATGGCACGTCCTCGGAGCTTAAAACCTGTTAGCTATTTTCGTAATCCTATTGACTCAATGTGGATGAAGAACAGAGGGGGAAGACAGCTCTGGAAATGGAAGATTTTTTAAACTAGCAGGTTCTTGCTGGTAAGTCTGTAAACAGCCACCTGAGCTCAGCATCCACAGTCTGTTACCCCTGCCCTTGGGAAGGTCACGGGCACACAGGGCAGGAGCCGGTCCTGTTTGCTGCGGCTCCACCACAGAGCTCTTGTTACTCTTTTATTAAAAATGTGTTTTTATTGATTTTTGGAGAGGGAGGAAGAGAGAAGGAGAGAGCGATAGGAACATCCATGATGAGAGAGAATCATGGATCGGCTGCCTCCTGCACGCCCCCTATTGTGCCCCGACTAGGAATGGAACCGACTCCCTCTGGGTTCATGGGCTGATGCTCAACCACTGAGCCAGGCCAACCCACAGGGCCTTGTGTTATTCTACATGAGAACCTCCAGAGATTGACATGCAGGAAAAGAGGTGGTTTTGCTCATTTTCATAACAGTAGGGTAATGAAGCCTTTGCTTTCCAACTGAATTAATAAACTGTCCCCATTTTGATCCAAAAGCAGTAATAGCTTTTGGTAAATACCGGCCTGCCAATATCAGTCCAGCATGTCACACCAACTGCAATCATTTGGCTGTAAGAGGCCCAGGAGCCCTCCCCCGTCTTCCCAGGAGCCTGCGCGAGGGAATCAGCTCCCGGAGAACAGGAGGATCTGGAAGCGCTGATGCGAACAGATCAGAGGCGTCTCCCAAAAGTCCTCACTGACGTTCCCGCACAGGCTGAGCAACGCTGCACACTCCTGAGCAGAACACAGATCCCTTCCCGCTCTCTCTCTCTGTCTGAGGGGATTGAAAGAAGAGAAACTTACACCGATGCTGTTTCAGAACAAACCCGAAGCTGAAACGGTGCCACCTGCCAGAACGCCCTGCACCAGAAGGCTTTCCCTTTAGCCTGTGAAGTCACACCCATGGCCATGCGGGTGGCAGACACCAGGCACCAACGGGAAGGACCTCGCCGTGACTCCGCTCAGGACCGATCGGATACCGGGAGTGTCTCAGAGGTGGGATTTCGTCCCCCTCCCCTACTTTGCCATCTCTCCTGTTTGTGCGACTGGGACACATCGTCACACTACTTGTACAATTACAAAGTCACGCATTGAAAAGGTACCATAGGGAAGGCAGTTTGGAGGTTTCTTCCGAAAAGAAACATCCTCGGAACCACACTCAGCAGTTATGCTCCTTGGCATTTGCCCAAAGGAGAGGAAACCCTTGCCCACCTACAAGCCTGCACCGTCAGAACGAGCAGACACGAGGCCACCGGGTGTCCTTCGCCGGGAGACTGGATAATAAACTGTGGTGCAGCCAGACAGGGGGGTATTATTCAGCACAAAAAAGGAGAGCTGTCAGGTCCCGAACAGACGTGGAGGAAACGTAACTGCATATACTGAGTGACAGAAATCGATGTCAAAGGCTGCAGGTGTGACTACAACTCCTGGAGAAGGCAAAACTGTGGAGACGGGAGGAAGATCCGGGGCTGCGATGTGTGGGGAGCGGAGAGAGGCCGGGCGGAGAGCAGGGGTCTTGAGTGCAGTGAAAATACTCCGACACGATACCAACGGGTCCTGTTATTACCCATCTGTCCACGCCCATCGACTGTAAACATCGAGAGGGAGCCTGAGGCAAGCCGGGGGTGGGGGAGGGGATTACGATGGGCCACTGTAGGTTCTTCCTCGGTAAATGATATACCTCTTCTAACACAGAAACCCACACCTGAAACCTATATATTGACCAATGTCACCACAATCGATTAATATAAAATAGTAAAAGCAAATAAATTGCACATATGTGAAGCGAAGGGCCACACAGAAAATCTCTGTACCCCCATCTTAATTTTGATGGAAACCTAAACATGCTCTAAAAAAATAAAACTCCCTTAAAAAATTCATACGTGTTTTTGTTTTTATAAATTTATCTTTATTGTTGAAAGTGCTACAGATGTCCCCTCCCCTCATTGACCCCTGGCACTGCACCTCCCCCCCCCCCCCCCCCCCCCCCCCCCCCCCCCCCCCCCCCCCCCCCCCCCCCCCCCCCCCCCCCCCCCGGCCTTCACCACACTATTGTCTGTGTCCATGATTATGTAAATCCTATGTAATAAAAGGGTAATATGTAAATTAATCTTAACAGCAGAACCACTGGGAATGACTGGTCACTATGACACACACTGACCACCAGGGGACAGACGCTCAATGCAGGAGCTGCCCCTGATGGTCAGTGCAATCCCACAGGGGGAGCTCTGCTCAGCCACAAGCCAGGCTGA
>PVJC01018235.1:0-31560 GCA_004026665.1 Murina feae | reverse complement strand
GGCAAAGTGCTAGAGTGAGGGACTGTTTCCTGTCTCTAGTTTTAATGTTAGTAGATACATTTAAAGCAAGGAACCAGTTTCAAAGGCAAAAGAATATCTTCATATGCTCTTCTAAGAAATCCTAGTTTTGCATTCTGTTGAGCAGAAATCAAAGAAAATATTTCAATCTTTTTTTCCCCTAGGTTATTGGTCAAGCACTGCCAGTTTTTATAACTTGCTTTAAGCGACATTCTAAAGACAAACTTTGAGAACTTAGTTGGAGATTCCCACAGGGGACTCTCGTAAGTTCATAAGAATGAGGAGGAATGTTGCTTCTGATGACTGGTGCTCAGCATGGGATGAGCATCTTTTGAACACAGCTGTCTGTTTATGTTGGGTGAGAGCTGAGAGCCTCCCGCAGGCCAGCCAGAGACCTCATCAGGTCTGACCACCACTGGAGTGGCACTCAAACACTTAAGCAGTTTGTTCTCACAGTCCTGTAGGTGACTTAGCTCCATGGGTCTGATGAGCCTGTGGAAGGGGGAGAGGGGGAGGAGGAGGAGGGGTTGGGGCAGCAGAGTGCCAGACACACTCCATAATAGAGAGCTGAAAGGAAGTCATGAGAGGTTCAAGGAACATAGGAAAAGGTTTTTTTCATTGGTGGGAAGCCTAAAAATTGAAGTTTGAAAAACAGCAGCTCCCTGCTGAGCCGCCCAGGGTGCAACTCTTAGAAGTGAGTAAGTTCTTTGGAAGTGGAAGGTTCAAAAAGAAGATGAAGCCATGCCATAGGTGTTATCAGGAATGACAAATGTGCTCTGTCACTAGGGACTGAGGACTTGGCAACCATCCACACACTTGTCTCTGAGGTCACAAGAAGCTTATACATATATATCATTCCTGAGCACATTTATTTATTTTAAAGATATTTATTGGGCACTGAAAATGAGCCCAGCTAAAGTTAAGAAATGGAAACTATGAAAGACACAGAGCAATCAAGGTCAACTTCAGACAAAATAAGATCTTTTCTTCATGTTTAATTGGCAATCCCAGCCTATGCATTAAATTTGCTCTTTAAAGAGGACCACGAATAAAAATGTAAACTTGGTTAAAAACAAAATTTGGGCTTTCGATTATATCTTTTTGCAGAGAATGTTACCATTACTTCAATTACTCCAAGGAATATTCAGAGTTAGAATATAATCTGGACAATTTAAATGTGATGTGATTTGCTTTTCCAATAAAAAAGGAATTTTTCCTGAATTTCTCTGACTCTAAACAATTTCTTTTACAACAAGTTTTATTGAATACCTAGTATCTGCCTGGTTAAAATAATAAGAACTATGTAAGATACAGAGTGATCTGAACTCTATGCCAGAAACAAGACATTCTATTTTCAAGGCTCCATTATATTTGTGAAGAATTGCACGGGTTAAGAAATGCTTTAATACATAATTATCATCCTATTATCATTTAGGAGGACTTGGTATATATATACCTGGCCCTGCTCTAATTCATTTAGGTGCATTACTATTCTAAAGCTATTCAGCTACTTCTTGAGTAGTTACTACTATATCTCCAATTTATACATAAAAAAAAGACGAGATCTAGAAAAGGATTCAAAGAGGACAAGACTTGTAAGCAGGGGAACAAACCCAGCCCTCTTTTTAACGTATTACAGCTTCCATGAAATTACTGATTTCTTTAGTCAGTGAGGATCCATCATGAAATTGATGTGTGCTCACTTGGGAACTTTTCCAGCCCTAAAGGGCTCAAGGAAATTCCATGTGGCCAAGAGCAAGCTTCTATTAACATAGAGACAGGTACTGAAGACGAAAACCACTTAACTATTGTGGTTGCCTGCTATTTGTTTCCTGAGATCACCCAGGGCATACTATTGTCATCACCCATTTAATGTCTAGCAGTGGACCATTTATTTATATAGAGAGCAATATAATCAAATATATTTAAGCCGTACTCTTCTTGAGGTCCGAGATTATGCCAGCTCCTAACCACACCACAATGGGTGCTCAAGTCATTCATTCATGTCTGCATGAATTCAACAACAATCACCAAAGTTTCACCTTTTTAAAATTAAGTATTGATTTGGGTGGGGGGGGGTTGCTTTGTACCAGGGAACTGCCTATATGTTAGGGGTTTAGTGGTAATCAAGCAAAAATTTCTATTTAAGAAGAGGAGAATTCCAGGCAAGGCTAATAGCATAGCAAAGCCAAAAACCCTGAGGTGGAAATAAGCTTTGCATGGAACAAAACAAAACAGAAAGGAGGGGAGTGCGGAAGCAGGGAAATGGATTAGGAGACTGTTGGTTATTATAAAGAAAAACATGCTGGCTTCCAATGCAGAAAGAGAGATGGAAAGATCTGGGCATATGTTTCAGATCTAAAATCAGTGTGACAGGCTGATAATGTGAGTGTAAAGGTAGCTCCTAGCTTTTTAGCAGCTAACCAGAAGCGTTTGTCGTTTGCGAATAGGAGGAGCCGACTTTCAGTGGTGTGGAGAAGACTGAGCTCTCGGTGGGCCATTGTAAGTCTGAGATGCCTATTCCATTAGAAATATCATGCATAGGAGCCTAATGCCCAACAGTGAAGTCAGGGCTTGGCTTTGTGACATGCTAAAGTCACAGACATGAGTAAGCACACTCTCTGATTTTAAGAGCTTCACAGTCTCCTGTGCTTTATTGGAGATGATCTTGCTGCTGAAAACCAAGCTTTTATTTCCTTCTCGATTTGTCAGTTATCTTTATAAGAAGAGGGATATTATTTTATCCATGTCTGGAAATCCATTGTTTAACACATAGTAAATGCCCATTACATCTTTGCTAAGTTGAGATGAACATAAGGCTAAGCAGAGAGCCACTGGATCTATATATCATAAAGATAATCCTATATAATAAAAGGGTAATAGGCAAATTGACCCCAATAGCAGAACAACTGGGAATGACTGATCACTATGACACACACTGACCACCAGGGGGCAGACGCTCAATGCAGGAGCAGTCCCTGGTGGTCAGTGCACTCCCACAGGGGGAGCTCTGCTCTGCCATAGCCAGGCTGACAGCTGTCAGCACAGCGGTGGCGATGGGAGACTCTCCTGCCTCCTCAGCAGTGCTAAGGATGTCTGACTGCAGCTTAGGCCTGCTCCCTGCTGGCAAGTCGACATCCCCCGAGGGCTCCTGGACTGCCATAGGCATGTCTGACGGCCATCTTAGGCCTGATCACCCAGGGAGCGGGCCTAAGCCAGCAGGTGGACATCCCCCAAGGGGTCCCAGATTGTGAGAGGGCACAGGCCTGGCTGAGGGACCCCCACAATTTTTGTGCACTGGGCCTCTAGTATAAAATGTTACTTCTGCTTCCCAAGAGCATAAACTTTAAGGAGGGCAATAAAATACATTCTTAAAATCTGAAATTTGAAAGAGCATATAAGTGCAAAGTGCTAAATGTATATGGATAGAAAAACATATAGGGTATGAATGAAAAGATACCAGAAGGTTGGGAAACATGTCACATAACTTGCATATATGCTTACCGTTGAGTGTAGGTAGGATTCAGAGGATTAATAAGTTGCATGATAGCATGTAACATATCACGTTCTTGTAAAATTAGCCAGTGCAGGATATCAATTTGAACAAAAAGATTCAACCTTTTTGAGCAAGACTTTAAATATCGGATACGTACCTGGAACTGATCGTGTACACAGATGACTTAAGTGGGGCCCTCTCCCGGGTTTATGGCACTAGAACATAGAGTTCCCAAATCTCTCAACTTTTGTGTAAAGAAATCTCTGATGATTTTCAGTAGATGCTGCTAAGATGTCAGGACCCAAGAGGCCTTGAAAAATCACCCTGTACTTCAAAGGCTCTCCAATCACTTCATCACCTGCCTGACTGCAAGAAATACCACTGTAAAAGCACCAATCCCATAATCCCATAGAGCTCGTGTATTTTCCATCTAGAATCTATATTCCAATGTATTTTATTCTAATGCTTTGAGAGACATAGGTCGATGGTTTTAAAATACCCAACCTATGATGGACACGTGGGTTCCTGAAAGTTGAGATGGATGTTGGGAGAGGTGGCAAAAGAACTTGCAAGCTCCACTTTGCTTTGGGATGAATTATTTATTTTATTTCCTGAGTTTTATACACACATTCTCACAATCAGAGAAAATTCTCCTGTATGAAAAATACCACATGACTATCCAAATAATATTTTATGAAGACTATTTTTCTATCATTTTACTTGTCTGTAAGGAACATAGGAAGAGCCTGAGAAACAAATAATACATTCCCTTCTGCACCAGAAAAAGCCCAAGTATCTCCAGACATTGGCTATCCATCTCAGAAGTCTGGATGCTCTTCCCTATCCCTGTGCTAAGGTTTCTCTTATACACTATCCTGTCACTACCTGCATCTTACTTTTTACATCTCCCCCCTCCAGTGTCTGGCATAATTTTTTTAATATTCACTCAGAGAACTTGATGGCTTGCTCTTCACACCTGAAATGTCAGAACTAAAGCAAGAGAGCTTTGTGAATGTAAAACTAGAGGCGCATGATAAATGGAGTGCAGGCCATCTTTTGTCCCCGAAGTCATCCATTGCACATGTCCCATAGCTACCATTCTATTGATCAAGCACTCCTACTTCTGTCCTGATGTTAAAGCATCAACTGGCTAATGGAGAACACACTCAAAAAAGATTTTAAAAAATTGGGGAGCTGGGGACTGTAATAGACAGCGGTCTCTAATAAGAATATTGGAAGAAGTATCAACGTTTAATGTTTGCTGGTTACTTTTCTTGAGACTTGGCACATTCAAGAATATTCTAGCTACACTAGTTTACTTTATGTGAGTGCTGAGTCCACCTTTGATATGAGTACATTTTCCATTCAGTTCAGCAAAAATAGCAAATATTTATTATGTGAATTCACCTTATTTGGGATTGTAGTGTAAGCACCTAATGGTTGGTTTTTTATTGCAATGCAAATGCAAGACTTAAGCTTTTGTGTATTGCCAAGGCATCTACTTCAAAGACAGCTATCTCAAATAAACACATTGCTAGCAACATGACTAGATAAAAGGCCGAAGCCACCACCTCCTCCTCACCCTGGGCAAAAAACTTGTTTTGTTTTAAAGATCTCTGGATGACTTAGATAACTGAGCACTTGGCTGCTATTTTCAACCTTTCCATGCTTTAATTTCTGCTCTGGTGTTTTAAATTCACTATTAGAAGGAATCTGAGAAACTCTAAATTCCTACACTTAAATCCAATAAAAGCAGAACTTCAAGCCCATCTCTTTATCTCCACCCCCTTCCCCACACTCATGACTTTGCTGGGTGGCCCCAGGTATGCTCTGTGCCCTCCAGGACTGGATAGTACTAACCCTTGTGGGTTTTTGTTTTTAAAGATTTCCTGCCCAGCCAGTGTGGCTCAGTGGTTGAACATCAATCCATGAACCAGGAGGTCGCAGTTCTGTTCCCAGTCATGGCACATGCCTGGGTTGCAGGCTTGGTCCCCAGTAGGGGGCATGCAGGAGGAAGCCAATTGATGTTTCTCTCACAGATGTTTTCTATCTCTCTACCCTTCTCCCTTCCTCTCTCTAAAATTTAAAAAAAACAACAACATATTTTGTAAAAGATTTCCTGGTGATTATTGGTGAAGGTGAAGGTGTCTTGCAATAAGAACCATAAGGGCTGGTCTGGCCACAATGTTGGTTTTCAAGATGTCTGTCAAAAGAAGTGGGAAGTTATATTCAAAGTGCTGGGGGGAAAAGCTGCCAACTAAAAATATTATGTCAGCCAAAACTATACTTCAGAAATGCACAAGAAATTGAGATTTTTCCCAGCCAAACAAAAGCTGAGGAAGTTTATCACTACAAGTCTTGCTCTATAACACCACCAACCTATATGCTGTATATAAGGGATTCACATTAGATCTAAGAGTACACATAGGCTGAAAGTGAAAGAATGAAAAAAAATTCCATGCAAGTAGTAACCAAAAGAGAGTTGGGCTGGCCATGCTTATTGTCAAAACATACAGGTCAGTAACCTGTTACAAGACAAATAAGGACATGATGTAATGTATTCAGAAAACTCCCAACAAAGAAAAGCCCAGAACAGATGGCTTCAATGGAGAATTCTACCAAATATTTAAAGAAGTAACGTCATTTTTCCTCAAACATTTCCAAAAAAGTTTAAGAGGAACATTTCCAAACACATTTTACGAGACCAGAATTATGTGATACTAATGCCAAATATACTATAAGAAAATCATAGACCAATATCCCTGATGAATTCTAATGCAAAAATTCTCAACTAAAATACTAGCAAACAAATTCAATAGCACATTACAAGTACTATAGACAGGACTTCCGGTCAAGATGCCTGAGATTGCCTCTTCCCATGATCACATCAAAATTACAGAACCACTACCATTGAGGACCCCAGAACACTAGTTTAACAGAAATCCTATAACTAAGGATTTAAAGAAAAAACCACATTGAGACTGGTAGGAGGGGTGCAAATGAAGACCAAGCAGGTCTCACACCCACAGTGTGAAGATTAAGAAATGGGAGGAATCTCTCAGGTGTGGAGGTTCCTCTCTGAGAAACAAGGGGTCCCAGCCCCACGCAGGTGCCCCAGTCTGGGCAGCAGTGCCAGGAAGAGAAATCCCTATACTATCTGGCTGTGAAAACCAGTGGGGAGGGGGAGTGTGCCCTGGAGATAGAGACCTGCTGCTCTTAAAGAGCCATCACCCAACACTCACACTAAGCTCCAGCACAGCGTCAACATCCTGAGAAGTGCCAGGGACATGCCTGAGGACCTACATCGACAAACTTCAGGGTGTGGGCAGGAAGGACAGGGGTGGGCTACTCTCTCTGCACTATTGACCAAGATAAACTATATTCAGAATCATAAAGCAGCCCTTAACAAATTTAAATTACTTAAATCATAGAGTTTGTTCTCTGACCATAAGCATATTAAACTAGAACTCAATGAGAGAAAGACTAGAGGAAGATCTCTAACCACATGGAAATTATTTCAAAAAGCACACTTCCAAATAATCCGTGAGGCAGGAAACAAGTCCTCAAGTCCTCATGTCATTATCAAATCACCTGTAGTCCTTAGCATATGGACAGAGACACAGGGCAAGTGGCATAACAGAAGGCGCCCACTTTTATAGAATGGAGAGGGAAACTTCTGGGGATGTGCCAGCTAGAGTTACATGCTGCCAAATGGAGCAAGAGGAAAAGGGAGCCATCATTCATGCAAAGGCCGCTCCATAACAGGCAATCCCAGATGACTGCCAGGCAACATCTCATATCCTCTTCTCCACAGGTTAGCGAAGTCCTAATTTGCCTTATTTTGTGGTTCCAGGAGACTTTGTAAGTTCTCTGATTAATAAGAAAGGTCTTATTGTCCACATTTTCAAAGAAAAGAAATTGCAGCAAATAGGCAATCTGATTTTAGATCAGAATGCATTTTAAGAACTTCTCAGCTAAGTAAAAATTTTTCCCAGACCTAACTAATAGAAGAAACCCTTCTAAATAGAATAGTTCTGATGGACTTTTAAAAATAAATCCTAAAGGGTCCACGAACTCCATCTTGGGAATCACTGACTTGAACAGGAAATGTCTAATTTCATGAAAGTATCTTTCAATTGCAAATCACAACTACAAAGAACAAGTATCTTCTAACTGATAAGCTATTTCCAAAGACTGTGATACTTCTAATAAATTTAAATTCTAATAGATATTACAAAATTCCAAGTCTTTTCCAGATTCTAGTTCTACATACATTCGTTTAAAAAATAATTTATGGGAGCCCTGATTGATTTTGCTCAGTGGATAGAGCATTGGTCTGTGGACTGAAGGGTCCTGAATTTGATTCCGGTCAAGGGCACATGCCCGGGCTGTGGGCTCAATTCTCAGTAGGGGGCTTGCAGGAGACAGCCAACCAATGATTCTCTCTCATCATTGATGTTTCTCTCTCTCTCCCTCTCCCTTCCTCTCTGAAATCAATAAAAAATAGATTTTAAAAAATAGTTTACTGGAAAATATTTTCAGATCCTGATTGTACCTACTTTCTTCTTGGAGTGATTATCACCGAGACGCACAGAATCCACTCCTAAAAAGATTGCATAGGAAAAAAAAGGAGAGCACTTTAAGGCAATGGACTATATTTCCTCTTTTGACAGAACTGATACTCACTGCAGTCTGCTTTCTGCAGGTGAATTTGAAGTGTTTTGATTGCTCTTGGATTCTCAGGGATAGCTGCCAAAATTCTAGAACCACTACTTATTTTTCTAATTAGCTCCTAACTGGGGATGCTATTATGTTGCTCCTTAAAATGCAGAGTCTGTTGCAGCTATAGAGGTGTGTGTTCACCATACAAATCCTTTCAGGCCTTAAAAAGAAAAATGGTAAACTCCTTAGTGCTCTCCCTGAAGAGGGTGATTGGTTTTCTGTTTGTAGTCTATTGTGATGTTGGTAAATTTTAGGTTTTCCTTTTATGCACCTAAGTCGGGGAGAAGGAATTTGCTTCTGGTCCCGTCCGTATTTCTCCTTGAAGGTAGAAGGGGCCTCTGGGGGGCTATTAATCCAACCTGCTGGGGTGTGCCTGGTGCAAGTGAGGAAGCAGGCTCCTAAAAGAATAGGCAGGAGTGGTGGGACTCCGTGATATATGCACTTCACCTGCTCTGGAAGTAAAGCCTATAATAAAGTTTACAGTTTATAAAACACAGTCTTAAAATATTTATGTGGCTCTGTAGGTGAATTGGATCTGTTTTTCAACTCTGTATGCAACCACGCTGTATGAGAAGCTCTGACCTTTGCAAAGGAAAATACCGAGCTTCTCCCAAGCTCTTCAGTGAGTTCCTGGCCTACATGAATGGGGTTTTGTGTTTTAGAGAGACAGGAGGGGATGGAGGGGAGTGGGAAAAAGCAGACTTATCTCATGGAATATACACAGAGCATCAGATCTTTGGCATTTCCTTAAAACATGAATACTCTCTAAATTAGCACTGTTTGGTAGAATGTTCCATGATGGACATATTTCCTATTTGAACTGCCTATATATGGGGTGGGCAAAATTAGCTTTATATTTGTAATACAAATAAATAATATAATCTATCTAATCTAATAAAATAGTAATATGCAAATTGACCATCACTCCAAGACACCTAAGCCATGCCCACTAGCCAAGCCATGCCCACCAGCCAATCAGAGCAGCTGTATGCAAATTAACCCAGCCAAGATGGCAGCGGCAGCCATGGAGCTAGAGCAAACAGGAGGCCAGCGATGGAGGAAACTGTCTGCCTAGGCCGTCTGGGCCTCTGCTCAAGGCAATGTTTCAATTATAGAAGCCACAGATCTGAAGCAAACAGGAGGCTTTGTTGCCTGCCTAGGCCTCTGCTCAAAGCAATAGTGTTTCAATTATAGAAGATAAATAAACTCCAGAAACCTGATTTCAGCCAGCCTTGCTGGGACGTTGAGTCAATGGGAGCTGTGAGCAGCCTGAAAATGGCCCTCAACCCCTCACCCAGGCTGGCCACACCTCCATGGGGTGAGGGTTCCCACTGGGGGCCTTGGCCAGCCTGCAAACAGCCATCAGCCCTTCACGCAGGCTGGCCAGGCATACCAGGAGGTGGACATCCCTGAGGGCTCCCAGACTGTGAGAGAGCACAGGCCGGGCTGAGGGACCCCCCACACACACACACACCAAGTGCATAAATTTTTGTGCACCAGGCCCCTAGTCTATATATAAAAGCTTAATATGCAAAGTGTCCCCTTGGAAGTTCAACTGACCAGGAGTTCGATTGCTCGCTATGATGTGTGCTGACCACCAGGGGCGGTGCAGAATGAAGGAAGGTCCCGGCCGGTGGCTGGCAGCTGCTAGGGACCCTACCCATGCTCGAATTTCATGCACTGGGCCTCTAGTTGATAAATAATAATATACAAATGAACTGTTTCTTAAACTCACAACTGTTTCTTAAACTCACACATATTATCACTCTTAGGTTAATGGTTGAGTCTGTGAAAGAATTAGATGCCTTATGAATTCAGGTCTGCACCGTCCAGATTCAGTCAATAGAACAGAACCACTTGCATATATTTTGGGAACAGGGTACATATGACAGGAATTAGATCTTACATGTATGTGGGAGAACATGAAAAAGATCCAAAAAACAGTCACTAGGTCGGTCTGAAGCATTGAAGCACATGGGCAAGTCTGAGCTTGCAGGAAAATTCTAGAAGCCAAGTACCACCTGACATCTAAGTAGGGCTATGAAGCGAGAAGTTGTGGGGAAGCCTATAGTAGCTGCCCCTTTTTGAGGACACTGGAGCCTATTTATACCTGTTTCCTGGGCTTGTAGTCAGGTGCCTAGGGTCATTGAAGGTTGATAGGACCAGCACTTGGGAAGAAACCTGACTGAGATTGGGAGGAGAGTGAAGATAAACTGGATTTCATTGGACAATTCTGGTCTGCTGTTCTAGTGTTCAATTCCCAAGTTCCTTCCAATAATAAAGGTGTTGCTTCATTTCTGACTTCCAATCTTATACAGGTTCCTTTCTTGGCCAGCTCTTGTTTGGAACCACACAGGGAAGGGGATTCTGGGAAATATAGCTTCCAACTTAGCTAATAGAATGCATTCAAGTACACAGTCCAGTCTCCTTATTTTTTAAATGGTTTTGATTTGTTCATGCATAAATTATATTTTAAAATAACTTAGTGATTTTGTATGTAATTAGACATATCTGATCTATCTTTACTTTATAAATGATTTTCAGAATGCTGTCAGTGATTGGCACAAGAATGGCCAATAGGAGGTCATGGTAAGAACACAGGTTACCTGATCCTCAAAACATGGAGGCCTCGGTCTATCTAGCCACAGTCTGGCACACATGCTCGGAACCAATTCCGTTGCTCTCTCCCTTAGACTGATAAAGGGCTAAATAACTTCTAAGGATACTTCATATAGTTCACATTTCCATTCAATGACAGTGACTGGGATAGAACTAGCCAAAGGATCACTGGAGTCCACACAAAAAGCTCAAGGCCAAATTACTCATAGGCCTTTTGTGTTTCTGTGCCTCATTAGCCTTTGGCTAAAATTCAGGTATATCTTTGTAAAAGAAAAGATTAGCATTACCTTCCCAGCAGGCAGGACTCAAAGAATATATTGTGGTCACATGTACCTATTGTGCCTGCTAAGAAGATAAATTGATCTCCATTCTTTTCATGACAAACTTGTAGAAATAATGGTGTGTAAGCAAATGAAATGCAAGGGAATTATTTATGTAATGGAGACATTTTTTCTCATAAATTGTCAAATTATAAAGACTGCCAGAACTGTTGGATTTTCCTAGGGCTGTGCTCTTTGCTTTTATCAAATTTATTTATGATTTATGAAGGCAAGCACATCCGATTGAAAAACGATAAAGAAAATATGACTTGCCTAAAATCAGCATCTGGAGATAAGCTTGAAAGTTTAAAATATACTGAATCAGAATACAGAATTTCATTGGAGTGATGATATAATACCTACATTCACCAAAAATATAAAAATTGTCATGCAAAATACCTTATACTTACAAATTCAACAAAAACACTTTGTGAAGTTGATAGTACAATCCCCATTTTTGCATAAGAACGAATTGAGACTCAAGGAAACATAGCCACTTGTTCACACGGCTGTCCAAATCAGTGGTGAAGATGGATGGTGGTTTGCTTTTGCCCCTGTTTATAAATCTATTTAGTGTTAAGCTAGTCTAAAAATGTAGCCTTAAACTAGGCTACAGCTTAGGAAATTCAAGTCTTGCCTCAATTATGTACTGCAAAGCTCCATGTTCATTTCTGTATAAAATGTGAGGACAAAGAATGCAAATGACTTACAATGAAATTGGCTGAAGAAAGAAAGATCTGGTTAAGAATCACAGGCCTCCAGGAGTACACATTGTGGGACAAAGCATCATGACCAGTTTTTTTTAGGTTCATAAGCAAGTTAAGTTCTTCTATTATCAATATTTCCTATACCTCTGTGAGATAATAATGTACACTGAGTGGCCAGATTATTATGACTACCTGACATTTGTAGGCAAATTAGCTATAATTTCGAGCTGAAGTTACTAGAGGACCAGACCATTATAAATAGGGAAGCAGGTTGTTTACCACGACAGTAGAAGTGATTTTTTTTCCTGAAGATATGGGTAAACAATCCTATTTAAAAGCCTTTGAACATGGGATATATATATATATATATATATATATATATATATATATAGTATTTATGTATGTATATTGGTCCCTGCCCCCCCACCCCATTTCTTGCCCAGAGCTCCTAAAACTCATAATTTCCTAAGTTATAAAAGCACTAGGAGCATCTTTTATTCTAATATTTTATCTTTGACCCCAATTTCTGACAGTTTTTAAGTCTCTTGGAATTTCCTAGGTAATAGCAGTGTCTTTTGTTCTAAGGAGGTGGGTTTCTGGATGGAGGCTTGCCATCAGAAAAACTAAGTCATGATTAGAAGCTTGGAATTTTCAGCCCCAGACTTTGTTTTAGGAAAAGGAATTAATACTGCAGGCTTCATAAAAATGCCAAAAGCACAGGCTTCTGTGAGCTTTTGGGTTGCTGGCCACGTGGAGGTTCTGGGAGAGTGCTACTCACAGAGAAGCATGGAAGCTTCATGCCCTTCCCACATACCTTGTCCTATGCATCTCTTCCACCTACATGTTCACCTGTATTTTTTGTTATATTCTCTCTATATATAAAAGCCTAAGCAACCGTTGTGACCCGACAACCAGTCAGTAGCTATGATGTGCATTGACCACCAGAAGGCAGACGCTCAATGCAGGAGCTGCCCTCTGGTGGTCAGTGCACTCCCACACCAACCTCCCATGGCTGGCCAATTTCCCGTGGTCCCTCCCCCCAGCTGGCCCAGATGGGCTCCAATTGGAACTGGGAAAGACAGCCCTGATTGGCCCAGATTGCCGGCCAGGCCAAGGGACCCCACCTGTGAAGGAATTTGTGCACGGGGCCTCTAGTATGATCATAAACTAGTGAGTTCTATTAGCTGCTCTAGCAAATTAATCAGACTCATAACCTATGTGATGTGATGTTCACTCCAGGTAGATAATGTTAGAATTGAGTTAAATTACAAGACATCTAACTGGTGTCACAGAATTGCTTGGTGTGGGGGAAATTCTGACATATCCGGTGACAGAGGTGCTGTGAATATAGTAGTGGTGCGAGAATAAAGGGGAAATGCAAGAGTAGCATAGTTTTCTGCACAATATTCCTGGAGACAACCTACACAAGCAGAAACTATATCATCAGCATTATTATTATTTCTTTAGCCCCAACTGTACTTTGAACAAATGCTTAATATTTGGCTTTATTTTTAAAACAAACAAAAAGTAACCTCTTTTGAGCTTTAGACTTACGTTACCAACTAAGACACCCACATCTGCCCTTAGATTAGTTCTGGATAGCAAATGTGAAGAGTTCCAAGCTCCAGTGATCACTAATCAATCCTTCCTGCAAACCTTTTGACAGTCCTCATCTTAGAGAATCTATTCCCAATTACCCAGTCACCAAGAGTGGAAATCTGGGACATAGTATTGTGTGTCAAAGGTTCGACAGCCTGGATTGAACTTTACCGTTGCATGACTTGGGTAACTTTACCTTTCAGTGCCTCCATTTCCTCACATGTAAAATGAGAATGTAATAGTGCCTACCTTCCAGGATGCTATAGTGGATTAAATGAGTTCATACATACACAGCATGTAGAATTCAAGAAATCCATAACTTCTATTCTCTTTTATGCTTCATACTTCATTTATAACTAGATCATTTTATTCCCTCCTTTAAAAAATGTCCTGGCTCATTATTTCCATTGCCTTCATTCAAGACTTTGCAACCTCTTGCATTTTAATCGATTAACCTCTATCCAGTGTCTACAGACCACCTCAACCTTCCATCTCCACTACTCCCCTTTGACATTATCTAGTCTATCCTTTATTTTATTCCCTGCCAATTCGCCTGTACATGATCAAGCCACTCTATTCTTTAAAAAAATAATGCTACCTTCTCAGTGCTTAAGAAATTAATTCCAACTCATACTGTTGTAATTAACTCATTATTAATAACAGGAAAGGAGCAAAGGGAAGGCCAGATGTTATAGGCATGTTCCCTGCAAAACATTGGAGAAAGAGGGTTGGGAAGATAGAGGCACGCCCAGTAATGCTGGGGGAACTAGAAGGTGCTTACTGTCAATCACACCTGGGTTCAAAGATAGTTGACCAGAATGGGCGTGGCCACTGGAAATGTGCAGAAATTTGGGGATACTTAACCCCTTAAAGAAGTTTAGCCTCTTGTGCTCTTAACTTTCTTGGAACTCTGGACTTGTGGGGCTCTTTTGCTCCTGCTTCCCTGCATTCGCCTACTTGCCCCATGGGGATGTTAGCCCCACACACAATGGACTAGAGGACTATCGCTGATGCTGACCTGGACCCAGCTCCAACACGCAGAGGAAACTCTGGTCATTGGCTTTGCTTGTAGCTTTAGTGAAGTCCAAGCTATACTTCTTCTATGACTGACTAAGGGAAGTGAGGCTTTGGAAACCCAGAGATATAATTCCACAAAAATAAAGCTTTCTACCATATCTCACCCTCTTATGGGAGCCTCTGGAAATGCTTCTTCTGGTGGTACCCCAAGAACTCTACGCCCACTAGCAATGGGGAGAGATGAGGCATGTTTTCCTCCAAGAACACAATTTTTCTTTTAATAAGACCATTTAACATTTAATGAAATTTACTTTTATTGATCATCTCTCAGTTCATCTCACTGAGAATCAGAACCATCTACACCCACACAGCTTACTGTCCACATTAAGATGACTTTATTATTCCACTCTTTATTAGCATAACCTTACAATTCCAGGATACCTTTGCCAGGCAAGATAAAAGTTGCAAATAATTCCCAATAATAACAGGAACTTCCTGAAAGATCCATCAGCTCCTCAATTGAAAGTGTCAAGTGATGATTAACACTCTAAGACTCTTTGAACCTCTTGCTTCAAAACCCTTGCCTGGCTGCTCTGTACCAATCCTACTTATATTACCTTGTGGGAGAACATGAGAAAGAGAACATCCAAAGAACAGTCACCAGGTTGGTGCAGACCAGCATTAAACTTGACTTCAAAATCTCAATGAATGTTTTAACTCTGTCCTTCCCTCCCACAGTCACTACTGCTGTGGAGGCTGATCTCTTACTGAGGTAAGCAACAAACACAATTTGTCTTACTGGCTTATGTTTTGGGGAGCTTGCATTGGACACAACCCGGCCAATATCAAAGGATTCACAGTTCCCTGAATGCCCCGTTCTCAATCACACTCTGCTTCTTTCTTCAAGTCTGGAATGCTTCATAACCTCTTTTTCCTTTTTTCTATCTGACAGACTTCAAGTTTCAGATTAATTTGAATGTTATGTGAACTGTCCTTCAACAATTACAATTAGAGACAAATCTTCCCCACCTGGTACCACCAAAACACATTGCCTGTATCTTAATTGTTATATATACCATACTATAGAATAAGTATTTGCATGGTTTTCATGCTCTATTGGTAGTATCTGAGCTCCCTGAAATCAAATAATACTAATACTTTCACTTCAGCAACCCAATCAATCTAGTGACTGACACATTGTAATAATTAATGTCTTCCTCATCGAGGAAATGAATGAATATGCAGTCGACATGCACCTTCTTAATATCAGGTATCTATAAACTAAGTTATAATTTGTTTGAAGATAGAAAATAAGTAATAATGCAGCAAGCAGTGATGAAATAAAATGTAGAAAATGGCATTCTACCCCCCCTTGAAGTATTTTCCTGTTTTGTAAAAATAATAACCACTGGAGAGTTGAAGCAATAAAGCCTCTCAGTCTTTGGCAAAGTTTCTTACCAATTTGGAGAACTGCTCTCTGCTTATTTTGTAACACATCACTACTTCATCAGAAAACCATGTGTTTTTTGTTGGTGTGTGTGTGTGTGTGTGTGTGTGTGTTTTTAAGTCAGGTATTTCAGACAGAACTCTCAGATCTAGAAAGTAGATACTGTGGCAAGTGGAAATAAATTCTAAACAGAGTAGGAGTTGAACAACTTTATTCATTACAGTAGGCATACTTTTTTACAATCCCCTATTCATTATGATTTTAAGCTCTTATCTTCCTTGCATTCAGTAAAGAAAATTTGTACATAAGTTAGATATAGACTTTTCTACAATGGGAAAGAATAAGATTTGAAGCCAGAGGACCTAAATTTTAGCACCACAAATACCATTCCACGTGTAATTTCTGAATAGCTTACTTTTGCTACCCTACGATTTAAGATGGAGATAAAATTAATACTCAATTCACAGAATGATGTAGAAATGTTAACATGATCACATAAACAAAGCATGTTCTGTGAGTGATTAAGATCAGGGCAAACACTGGCCATTACTTTTCTCTCTGGATTTGTTGAAAAGGGGGTTATTTTCTCTAAGCGAATTATGCACAGACAGGATGATTTCTGCAACAATATGCAGAGATATGACCCATCTGCAGAAGCTTCACTACATAGAGTAGATGTCATATTCACCAAGCCACTGTGCATCGTTTCGCATCTGCACAGTGATTACTTTAAGGTCCCATAGTCCTTTTATACATGATCTCAAACACAATTCCCTTTTATGGAACCAATTTTTACTACAACTGTCAGTTTAATCACAAACAAAGAATCAAATGGCACATTGGCAAGCAAAACTAATGCTCAGCGAATGTGTGACAGTTGGGACTATGTGCTCCATACCTCTCTCTGGTTATCTCAGCCTTCTCAGAAAGCTAGTTCTACACGACATTCAATTACCTACTTTGGACATAGGGACAAGAAGTGGGAGAGCAAAGTTGCAAACATGACATTTTTTCAAAATGCAAGGAGTGGGATTCAATAGAAACCAGAAAAGGGTGGATGGGCAGAGATAGAAGGACGTACCTGCAAGCAGAGAGAATGGTATGTGAGTGTCCTTCTCTTTCAAAACTGTATAATTCCACAGTGGAGGTGAAGAGTAACTGGGTGAGAGGGGACCAATGGCATAAATAGAGAGATAAAAGCAGAGGTTTTGTAGCTCAGAGGGTTGTGTGAAATTTGAGTTGAGGGCAGGAAACATGACTAGGGCCAGCCTTTTGAACTTCTGGGGCTTCGGGCTGTTTTTTGTTTGTTTGTTTTTCGGGTAAAAGTCATGTTCATGATTAACAAGCGCTCCTCTGTGTAGAATCCCCCCTGTGTTGTGTCTGCTGAGTCTTTCAGGCCCCCTCTGGAATCGTCAATGGGTTTTGGGGATGTGAGGAGAAGCCCCAGAAAGGTTTGCCTCAATGTCATATGTCATCTGGCCTCAGGTAAGAATCTTCTCTCTAGTGCCATGTACCCCCCCACTATGTGCTGTAAGGCTGCTCCTGACGGGCTCACAGTTTCCTGACATCCCTGTCGTTTCAGTCCCTGGGGTTTCTTCCTGAGGAAATGCAAGGAACTGATAAGGGCACTGGGCTCCTCTGGATGGGAGCCACAACTCTTCCATTCTCTAGTTTCATGACTTAGGAGGTCGTTACATCTTTGAGATTTGGAACAAGTCAGAAGTAAATTTGCTTTCCTGGGTTATTGGGCAGAACACAGTAATCTATACTAATACAAGGGTAATATGCAAATTGGTCATGACACCCTCACAATAACAACCAAACAGCAGGCTGTGTGGGGTGACCAGACCAGCACGGGTTTAGCAAGGGGTAACCAAACAACTGATCAGCAGGCTGTGTAGGGAGACCAGGCCAGCAGGGAGGCAGTTAGGGGCAACCAGGCCAGCAGGGAGGAAGTTAGGGGCAACCAGGCCAGTGGGAAGTGGGCAGTTAGGGTAACCAGGCCAGCAGAGGTGGGCAGTTGGGGGCAACCAGGCTGCTGGGTGGCAGTTAGGGGTGATCTGGATGGCAGGCAAGAGGTGGTTAGGGGTGATCTGCCTGGCAGGGGGCAGTTAGGAGCCAGCAGTCCTGGATTTTGAGAGGGATATCCTACTGCCAGTTTCAGCCTGATACCTGGGGTCCTGAATTGGAGGACCCCACGCACATATTTTGTGCACTAGGCCTCTAGTATAATGTACAAGAACTTTGCAAACTGATAGGTAACCTTTAAAACTCAACAATTTCCCTTACCAAGTTCTCAATAAATTCTTGGCATTCCTGGTATAAGCCAGAGTTTATAGAAAGTACAATATGCATCCAAATGTTATCCGCACAGAAACACATTCATTGCTGCTCCTTATTTGCATGCTATAAAGAAACACACTCCTGTCTTCATTCTCTACTCACACACAATACTTCTGACACTACCTGTGTGGGGTTTCCACACATCAAGCAATGCTCTGGCACCAGCTAAGTAGCCCAATTTAAATCATTTCTAATATGCTCTACCTGGAAATAGCATCAGAACCCACAGGTTCAGGGCTCCGTCCCACATGACTGCTCCCTCCAACCCCCACTTCAGATACCAATCACAAGTCCCAGGTTATCACTTGGACTTTTGATTTACCAGCTATAAATTGGGGGTCCCATGACCCCCTCCTTGTATTCAAACATTTGCTAGGATAGCTCACAGAACTCAGGGACACACATTTACCAGTTTACTCCATAACAAAAGATATGAACAAGACTCAAACTAATTGCCAGATGAAGAGATTCACAGGGTGAGGTCCAGAAGGGTCCCCAGTGCAGGAACTTCTGTCCCTAGGGAGTTGGGTGTGGCACCCTCCTGGTACATGTGGATGTATACACCAACTCAGAAGTTCCCTAAAACCCTTACCTTTGGGATTTTTATGTGGCTTCATCACATAGACATGATTAGCCATTATCCTAATTTCCAGCCCCCCCCTCCCCCCCCACACACACACACTTCCCTTCTCTGGAAATGGAGGCAGGGCTGAAGATTCCAAGCTTCTAATCATGGTTGGTCTTTCTGGTGACCAGCTTCCATCCAGGATGCCACCAAGGGTCACCTCATTAGAGCAAAAGACACTCTTATCACCCAGGAAATTCTAAAGGATTTAAAAATTGTCAGAATTGGGGTTAAAGACCAAATATTAAAAGAAAAGATACTCCTAGTGCGTATTATCATTTTGGAAATTACAAAGGTTCCTGTGCCAGGAATTCAGGAATTGAGGATAGATTTTATATTGATATAGAAAGAGATATAATAGACTGCATGTTCTAGCATTTCACACAGGCTAACAGGGACAACACAACAGTCTCATTGGATAGGACACATACTTACAGTGGCTCTAACAGCAAATTAGGTAAGTGAACCCCAAGAGTCTCCTTAATTTAGCAGCACAGGCACAGCCTAAGCCACTTGCTAGTCATTTTACAAGGGAAAAGACATGTTCTAGTATAATCTCTTTAGGTCCTTAGGATTTCCTACCTACCCAGCATGTCCTGGGCTCACCGAGTCACCAAAATGCCTACCAGATATTACTTTACCATTAATTATTTCAATTCCTTTTGAAGCCACCTGTCTTTTTAGCGGATTATCTCCCCGCTTCCCCCACTCCCACCTTGATCTCTGTCCTACCAAAGTGGTTCAGTCCAAGGCCCAGAAAAAGTCTGGAAATGTTGGTTGTATTTTTAGTGCCTGTTAATTCTTAAACAATTTGTCAAGCCTGTCAACCTATACAAAAACAGAGGGTAACATCTAGACCACACCAAATAGATGCCACACATCTAGGTGTATCCAAAGCCGTTACCATTGATTGGTTCTAGTGTTCAGATTGCAAATTGAGTACTCATTTCAAAACTTATATCAATAGCTGCTTTTGACAACAACATCCTGCAGAAATGATTTCTGATATGGCTAAAAAGGAATATGTAACACTCATAGTTACAAATGTGTTCCAAAGTCACCTCTTCAATGTATGTTTGTAAATAGTGTGTGCACCTTTTTGCAAATATCAGTTGTTAAAAAATAACTGCAATCTGCAGTTTGAATTACAGCTGATCCTTGAACAATGAATGGGTTAAGGGCAACCGCGCCCCCCCCCCACACACACACAAGCACACAACACATACAACTGCACCAGGTACTATGTATTTATCTCTTTCAATCCATGCAATTATCCCTCACACCATCAGTACTATCATCATCACTAAGTAATATATAAAGAACCTGGGACTTTAATACATTTAGTATCTTGCCTGAGGCTTGGAATTCTGAACCAGGACTAGTTGACTATAAAACTTGATAGGCAAGGAAGGATTGGTGCGGTACCTCCAACAAATTATAGAAGAGAGGGATTTATATAGTTGATGCTTTCTTGTAACTATGTATATACTTCCACCCTTTTTACAAGAGGAACACACATACCATCAGTGTTTTCTATAATAAACATATTTTATTATCATAAAATTTGGATTTTCCCACTAATGTGCAATGATTTCATTTCTAAAGGTTAAATTGAATGGTTCTCACAGAACAATTTCAGCTGGTAAATTTGGAAACCTGAAAGTTATTCAATAAAAGAATAATCTCTGGGGGGAAAAACAACACCAAAACACTTCTTTTCTTTCTACCTTTATCAAAGTAAGCTCTACTCAAGAGGACCTTAAAGGCTAGTGAATAAAAGAGAAAAAATACACAAAAAAATAATTAATGAAAAAGGACTACACAGTAAGATTCCTTTCTGTGGCACCAACAATATAGACCCGCTCAAAACAAAACAAAACAAAAAACTGCTAAGGGAAAAAAATAATCGATGAATATAGGAAAAGGTCTTGGTATTCACAGACATGGCACAATGTGGCGGTACTCAAGCGTAAAAAAGCCAGACAATTTGGAGCCTCTTACCTGTGAATCCTACTGGAGAGCTGCATCGGCTTTCCGCAGCTGCTCTAACAGGTCGGCTGGCTAGCAACAACAGAAATTGACTCTCGCAGAGTTCTGGAGGCCGGACTCCAGTGAGCCATGCTCACTCTGGAGGTTCTAAGAGAGAGTCCATTCCTTGTCACCTCACCTTCTGGTGCGTGCCAGCACTCCTTACTTGTGGCCACAGTTGCTTATCTTCTTGCGTAAAGCCTCCACCCACCTCCCTTTTAGAAGAAAGCACGTGATTGTATTAAGGGGCCCACCTGGGTAAGCCCGGGTTTCCCTCCATCCTGCAAGATTCTTCACACCTGCAAAGATCCCTTTCTGGTTGCTTTGTTTTTTTGCCATCTAAGGTAACATTCCCAATTTCCTGGGATTAGGATTTGGATATCATTTTTAATATTTTTTTTTTGGTGGGGGGTGAGAGAAGCAGTTTTCAACCTACCTCAAGTATCTTTTTGACAAACAACTGAAGAATAGAATAAATGGAAAGAAAAGGTTGAACCTGCAGTACATTCTGTTAGTTCAGCACTCAGCCCTTAACCAGGCCAGTGAATCATCCCAGCTGCTGTCAGGGTTGGGTGCTCAAGGCTCACAGCTGCCTTCTCTGCAGAATTATCTGCTAATGGAAGAACTTCACTCCAGCCTGCAGCAAACGACTGAATGATACACGGGTACAAAGACCAGCTCTACTGCCCCAATAATAGTGAAAAATGTCAGCTTAAATAGATTAAGACTAATTTAGCAAAATGTTTCATGTAGGAACCCGAGTCTGCATCTAGCAAATGAAAATACTGCACTCCACTCTTTTTGACTGTTTGAAGTTTTAAAGACACATAAAAATGCCAAATGGTCACAATGAATTATGTACTTGAAATGGCTCTAGTTTTCTTTCTTTGTCTTTACTATCACTGTCCTATTGTTTATTTCAAATTTACTATTTAAATGCAAGACTATTTAGCCCCACAGTGATATAAATGTCGCCCAAAGTGAGTCCAAACAATTCTATCCTTTATCAATTAGCTCTCAGATAAACATATGTAGTTGAATCTGCATGTGCTGGGACCCACTATATAAATGAGAGAATGTAAAATTAATTTCCAGGTGCAATAGAACACCTATTAAAAGATTAATACAAATGTGTAAATTTGGAGCTTTAACATATATTACAAAGGTTCAACAGAAACGAAACAACGATCTCAACTTAGAATGCAGATGAACCAAAGGTTTTTGGAGTGAGAACTACAAATGTAGAGTAATGGTGCTGCTCTTTAGTTGGGTTTACTGTCAAGTGAGTTTAAGTTTTTTCAGACAAAGTATCTCCTTTGTCTGTACCCAGGCAGTACCACCGTTGGTACTTCCTCAGTTGGGTAAATAGGACAAAGAGTTTGGCTTTAATTGATGGCTGATGTTGTTCAATGAAACATGAATTCTAATGGTTTTTAATTAAAGTACTTTAATGTTTGAAGGATAATACTTTGAAAAACATAGCTATAATGGAATTCCAT
This sequence comes from Murina feae, assembly GCA_004026665.1. Classification (NCBI taxonomy): domain Eukaryota; kingdom Metazoa; phylum Chordata; class Mammalia; order Chiroptera; family Vespertilionidae; genus Murina; species Murina feae. The sequence continues at coordinate 9,120 of PVJC01018235.1, read as the reverse complement.
CCAGTTGTTAAATAATACAATAAAATTTACTACCATTACTTTTTAAGATTTTTCTGAAGGCTTTAGTCAAAACTGAAAGAAAAAAAAGAGAGAAAAGAAAAAATAACAAGAGTTAAACTTAGTGAAGAGAATGAAACAAGATGATCACAATGATAGCATACCATCCATTTTTTAAAATCATCAAGAGGATTAACAATACTGATAATCAAATCCAGTAAAATAGCCAAATAAGAAATCAATAGGTTTCCTATCTAATCTAATAAAAGAGTAATATGCAAATTGACCATCACTTCATTGCACCCACAAGCCACACACACAAGCCACACCCACCAACCAATCAGGAGCAAATATGCAAATTAACTCAACTAAGATGGCAGAAGCCACGAGCTGGAGTTGCCCCGGGCAATCAAAGAAGCCAGGGCCCTTCAGGCCCTGAGATCTACTCAAGGCTACAAAGTTTTAATTATAGAAGATAAACAAACCCCAGATACCTGCCAGGCTGGGACCTTGGGTTGCCAGGGGCAATCCAGGATTCAGGGGGGGAGAGTGGGGTGGAACCAAGGCAAAAAAGTTTCAATTATAGAACTTAAATAAATCCCAGATACCTGCTTCCAGCCAGGCACCCCAATAGGGACCCGAACCCTGAATGGCTGTGTGGGCAGCCTGAAACAGCCATTAGCCCCTCACCCAGGCTGGCCAGGCATGCCAGCAGGTGGACATCCCCTGAGGGGTCCCAGACTATGAGAAGGCACAGGCTGGGCTGAGGGACCCCCTCCCCAAAGTGCACAAATTTTTGTGCACTGGGCCTCTAGTGTATAAATAAAACCACTTAGAACATATAATGTATTGAAGTTTCCTTTAATGAACAATCTAAATATAAAAAGTATAGAAATAATCAGTTATGGGAAGTGTCTAGAATTCATATAAGCAAAGCTATAACACTTTCTAAGAGCTATAAAAATGCAAAGAAAGAAAGAAACAAAATTTCCCTGGATGAAAAAAATGAATACTTAAAAAGATATTATGGACAAAATATTTCTTGCATTTCTAGCTGAAATCTCATTATAAGCCCCAATAAAAAAATTTTTGATATTCGCAAGATACTTTTAAGTTATTTGGAAATATTTAGAGAAACTATATTGAAAAAGAAAAATAAGGAACTCTCATTATCACATATGTCTAAAATATCTATCTATATATATAAAAGCCTAGGCAACTATTACAACCAGACAACCGATGACAGAACAGCAGCTATGACACACACTGACCACCAGGGGGCAGATGCTCAACACAGGAGCTGCCCCCTGGTGGTCAGTGTGCTCCCACAGCCAACCTCCTGTGGCTGGCCAACCTCCCACTGTCCTTGCACTGGGCTGGCTGGCCTAATTGGCCCTGATCACTGGCCAGGCTGAGGGACCCCACCTGTGCAAGAATTTCTGCACTGGGCATCTAGTATCTATTATAAAAATACAACAATTAAATGAGTAATTTACTAGTGTAGCTTGGGATAGATAAATCTGTGAATTAAAATAAATACTTCTGAAACAGACCAGAGAAAGTGTAAGAAAATGATATATGAAAAGATATTTGTGTGATATCCTATCTAATAAAAGAGTAATATGCAAATTGACCATCAAAAGATGGCTTCCCCCATGTGGTCAAAGATAACCACCACAAGATGGCCAGCAAGGGAGGACAGTTGGGAGGGACCCAGGCCTGCAGGGGAGGGAAGTTGGGGAGGACCAGGCTGGCAGAGGAGGACAGTTGGGGGGGACTATCCTGGCAGGGGGAGGGCAGTTAGGGGCAATCAGGCTGGCACAGGAGCAGTTAGGCATTGATCAGGCCGGCAGGGTAGTGGTTAAGGACAATCGACCGGTGAGAGGTTGGGAGCCAGCAGTCCTGGATTGTGAAAGGAATGTCTGACTGCCCGTTTAGACCCGGTCCCACTGGTGCAATCGGGCCTAAATGGGCAGTCAGACATCCTTTAAGGGGTTCCAGATTGGAAAGGGTGCAGGTTGGGCTGAAGGACACCACTCCCACCCCTCACCCCGACTCTGTGCATGAATTTTGTGCACCAGACCTCTAGTGTGATATGATACAATAAGCTTAACAAATCAACACAGGAAAGAGCTAGGAATATTCCAACAAGCACTAGAATTCTTGTTTGCCTATAAATTGTGACCAGCAGGTAGATATTTCTATAATTACATAGTTATATCTATATAGGTATGTATGTTATTATATGTATACTAGGGGCCCGGTGCACAAAAATATTGTGCACTGGGGAGGCGGGTGTCCCTCAGTCCAGCCTGTGCCCTCTAGCAGTCTGGGACCCCTTGGGGGATGTCCACCTGCTGGCATGCCTGGCCAGCCTGGGTAAGGGGCTGATGGCAGTTTGCAGGCTGGCCACTCCCGCTGCTGCCTGCCCTGCCCCCACAGGTATTTTTAAATCACTGTAATTAACTGGAATGAACACCACGAATCACAGGCATAAAAGCTAAATGGGCTTTGTTTTAACTATGTCATATATTTAAAATGGTCACAGGAGAATGTAACACACAGAGATGTTCTCGCATGCTTCCTGCTGGCTTTTGCCTGGAAAGCGCATTCACACCCCCCACACCACTCCCATGTTCTGTCTCTCATGTGTGCACACACACACACACACACACACACCCCTCCCATCCTCTCTGTCCCTCTCACGTGGGCTGCACACATGCTCGGTGGCTGCCCGGCGTGGTCTGGGCTAGAAGGAGAAACAGGGTCCAGTCTCACAGAGGCCATGGCAGAGGCCTCAGGGCAGGGAGCTCTTGGTGGACGGCACAGAGAGTACAGGGAAGCCTTCTGCTCTGATTACCACAGTCTCAACCCCTCCCCCATGGAATACGTGGGGGACAGATGCATCCTCCGTCGGCCTCAGACTCCCACTTTACTCCCGAAAATGCCCTTTTCCTTGGGCACAGTCCTCCCCAGTTTCAGGGAGCAGGGAGGAGGCGGGTCAGACCTGGCGAAGGGGACAGATGTGCTTAGAGAGGCGTTGAAAGGTCTCCAGGGTCAAACACCTATTCCCGCCCCTCCCCGGCCTGCATCCAAAACACATGGGGCCTGGGCCTGCGGCTTGTGCGAGGTTCCTGAGAGCGAGGACGGATAGGCCAACAAGTCTGCAGCAGCAGGCGTGGGCTCTCCCAGGTTCTCTGACCCAACCCGCCCCGCCCTCCCAGCACCTCCCTGCAGTCATCCATGGCCACCCTGTCCTTCCAGGAGAGCCCAGCCTCACGTGTCCTCACTGCTGCAGGAGGAGCGGGTGCCCACCTCCAACCCATCCAGGGCCTCTCCCAGGTCGCTAACGCACATCTTAGCGGTGGTGAGCAGGAGTAGAGGGAAACAGGGTGGCGCCAGGTGCCCCGGAGCTCACAGGTGCCTGTCACGGAGCGGTCAGGACCCGCTGTGCAGCTCACATGGACAGACAGCTCGGTCAGCTTCTCTGGTTGTCATGGGAACGGGGCACAGAACCCAGTTACCACACTTCCCTCCACGCCCATCTACCGGGAAGGAAACATGCCACAGTCACATGGTTATTCGCACCGTCTCCTGTAGCCACTCTCCCACGCATGCTGCCAGCATCGAAACGTGTGTGTGCATTTTACAGTAACGATTCACCTAACAGCCCTCCGAGGACACCCATCGCTGTGGGAAGAGCAGAGGAAGCCATGCTTTGCATTCGGCTCCTGCACCAGGAGCTGCTCTCCGAGCAGCTGAACAATGGGGTGGTTTCCAGGCGGGGATCCTGGTAATTACAGAGAAGAGGCCTCAGGTGACTACAGGAAAGGCTCCTTCATTTGACCCTGCTTCACACGGTCCAATTTTCAGTAAAACCAGGCACTTCAGCGCCATCCATGAGGAAATCACTCAGAGCCGTAATCCCTGGGCCTCCAGCTCATTCGGTCCCAGGCCTTCCTCCTGCCTTCAGCTGCTGCTGCCCTGCCATCACCACTGTCCTGCCTCCACCATGCTGCTCCCACCACCACCCGGCCACACCCCACGCTGCTCACTCTGTGGCTGCCAGCCTCCATCTTGGCTGGGTTAATTTGCATACAGTCACTCTGATTGGCTGGTGGGCATGGCTTGGCTGGTGGGCATGGCTTCGGTGTTTTGGAGAGATGGTTAATTTCCATATTACTCTTTTATTAGAGTAGATATACTAGAGGCCCAGTGCATGAAGTTCATGCATGGTGTGGGAGGGGTGAGGAGGAGGGCAGGTGGGGAGATCCCTCAACCTGACCTGCACCCTCTCCAATTCGGGAGCCCTCAGAGGATGTGCTACTGACAGCTTGGGCCCACTCCATGTGGTTCTCTGCTCTCTTTGGGGTCTTTCTGCTCCACACCATGGGGATGGGCAAGCAGGCCCTGCTGGGTGCTGCCTACGGGTCCAATTGCCTGCTCCTTGGTCACTGCTGCCACTGCCCAGCAGGCCCTGCTTGGTGCTGCCTGCAGCCCCCCTTGTCTGCTGGGCTCACGTTGCCGGGGTGATGGCACCAGCATCGTCCCAGCCAGTTTGGGTGCCACCATCTTTGTCACAGAGTGATGGTTAATTTGCATATTACTCTTTTATTAGATAGGAGATATATATATATGAAAGACCTATGATTAAGGTATTGTAAATATTTTACTCATAAGGCAGGGAAGGAAAATGTTCATTTATTAAAGCATGTATATGGTAGCTATTAGTCTGTAACAGCACAGAAACTTTGTTTAATATGACCTTTCACCTTTCTTTCCTTTTGATTCAAAGTGGCCTCACCCTGCAGCACCCTGACTCACCTGCCTCCTTCTCCCTTGCACATCCACTGCCTTAATCATTAAGCCCTCAGGACAATGAGGTTCTGGTTGGCACCACAATATCTTAGGAACAAAGCCTCAAGCCTGCTGACCAGAGCAACAGGGTCAGTCAAACAAGAGATGACACCTGGGATGCAGTGTGTTTCAGCTCCAGACCCAGAAAAGCTAAAATTACCCGGTGCCCCAACCACACCCTTGTGGAACCAGACAGAACAATACATGGCCGAGATCAGGACCAGATGCTGCCCATACCCTAGTGCTGACACAATCGATAGAGACCTTGACTCTAGCCACAACCCTAACTCCCTTAGTCATCATGATTAGTGATTTTCCCCTATGTAGCCCATCCACAGAAGCCATTGGGAAGTGAGCTTTTAGAAAGTAGCTCACTTATGCTTCTGGATTTGGTGCCATTTCCTTAATTAATAATCTTTTACTTGGCTGCAAACACCTGTTCACATTGATTGGGTTTTGATGTGCATAAGTGAAAGAATCCCTTTAGTTTGGTAACAAGTTCATAGACTAAAAAGTTATTTTATATATTCTCTCTCCCAAAAAACTTTGGAAAGTACAATACACACACACACACACACAATGTTAATCAAATAAATACATCAAAATAAATCTTTCATTAAAGAATTAACTATAAACAAACTAGAAGAAAATAGAAGTAAACTTTTAAATGATGACATCATGGGTAAAGATTTTTGCAGAATAATAAGTTCACTAACTTATACTTGTCTACAGAATAGTGGAAAAATGTATGAATAAACAAGAATAAAATTGAAAAGAAAAGATCTTAGAATATACATCTCTAAAAATATACCACTATAAGTCAGTTTCTTGAAAACTATATGAAAAGTCAATTCAAGGCAGGCAGAATGTGAATGGCTAATTAACACATGAAAAAAATTCATTTCCTCTTATAGAGAAATGAAAATCACATGATACATACAGTAAAATCCCATTTTTCATCTATCAAATTGACACAGGTTAGAAACAGTAATAATCAAAGCCGACTGGGCCAAGGGAACGATAGCCACTGTTGGGACTGTAAATTGCTACAGGTGACCTGAGCGGCATTTTCCAGAGCCTTATGTACCTTGTACCTCAATATAGAAAGTTCATCTCTAGGACACTTTGGTAAGAAAATAGCATGTACAGATATGCATATATTATAAGGAGACTTATCCAAGTAGGAGTTTTCCTCCTTTGTGTGTGTGTGTGTGTGTGTGTGTGTGTGTTTTACAACAGCAAAATTTTGGAAACTTTTCATATGTTCAGAAAGAAAAGATTTATTTAAAAATATGTGACACACCTGTGTTATGGGCCATTGTGCCCCTATTAAAGTCATGTTGTCAAATAATATGTTTCACATAGGACCATACAGTAAAACATTGCAGAAAAAAGTACACAAAATTTATCTCTACATAGAGAGAAAAAATAACAAAAAACACATAACTATATTTTAAAACATTTGCATGTTTTTATACTTCCTGTAACTTGTTTTATAGACTGAGCATATAATTTTATTATGAAAAAAAAGAATATTTTTATACTAAATATAAATGCAAATTTCTAATTATATAATGGAATTTGAAACAATTTCACGGTGCCACATTATATCTTCTATCACCACACTTCCTAACAGTGGAGTAACAGAAGACAAAACCCCCCAAAAGTAAGAACAATAAATAGTAAAACACACACACACATACATACACACACACACTTCATTAAATGTGGCTTAAATGTAGATTATACTCAATTTATATAGGAAACCCGTAATAAAAAACTATTGTGATTTAATGATTCAAACATCCCCTCAATGACACTGTTTCATATTTGGGGATTATATTACAAATAAAAGCTTTGAGTTTTGTCAATCTGGACTTAAAATGTCATCTTCATTAGCATCACCTACAAACTTGTCCTTTATCCCTGCCAAGATTAGTAATGATATGCTAAATACTAAATGAGAAATATGATAGATATCTTTTTTTTTTGTCACCTTAATCCCAAACTGGTTTAAGTCAGCGAGGTATGGATAAGCCTCTTTTCACATTTTAGAAGTTACCTATTGTCTACATATTTTACCTAAGTAAGATAAGTCTTGACTAGAGCATTAGGTTATAGGGAAGCAAACAACAACAACAACAAAAAAGGCAAAAAAAAAATGACAAATTTCAAGAGGCACTCTTCTTCATTGCCTACAACATGCTCCTGATTTATTTGCATTGCAATAACTAAGCCCTTCTTTATCCATAACATTAATTACCACAATCATTCATTCTCTAAGGAATCTTTTTAAAAAAATATATTTTATTGATTTTTCACAGAGAGGAAGAGAGAGGGATAGAGAGTTAGAAACATCGATGAGAGAGAAACATCGATCAGCTGCCTCCTGCACACTCCCCACTGGGGATGTGCCCGCAACCAAGGTACATGCCCTTGACTGGAATCGAACCTGGGATCCTTGAGTCCACAGGCCGAAGCTCTATCCACTGAGCCAAACCAGTTAGGGCTCTAATGAATTTTATTTTCTTGACTTCTTCTCTCCTTCTAGACTCCAATTTGTAATGTCACCTCCGTGAAAATTCATCATCAGGCTTTCTACACGGTGGCAGAGGGGATTTCTCTCTTCAAGCTCCATTTTCCATGCATCTATAATTCTCCAGGTGCTCTCGCCTGAAATATATTGTGGCAGTCCTATCTTTATGGGGTGGCTAGCATCCACCTCATGAAAAAAGAACTATTTTCTATAAAGAAGAGTTAAACCAAATATTCCTTTTTACAACGAATGTAGTTTTCCATTAAGGAAGAATATTTACCCAACTAGAATGGCTCAGTGGTTGAGTGTCAACCTATGAAGCAGGCAATCACGGTTTGATTTTTCATCACAGCACATACCTGGGTTGCGAGGTCAATCCTTGCAAGAGGCAGCCAATGATTCTCTCTCATCATTGATATTTCTATCTCTCTTTCTCTCCCTTCCTCTCCAAAATCAATAAAAATATTTTTTTAAAAAAAGAAAAAAAATATTTAATTTCAGTGGGGTGGCTCAGAACACACTCGCCTCTAATCATTACATTTTGGGTGTTCCAAATCTAATGAGCATGCTTACTGCACCATAAATTGCACTAATGATATATTTACATTAATTTTTTTAACTTACCACATATATTTTAAAACCTGGGGGCCATGTAGACCTACCCCTAATTAAGCTAGCAGCAATTCCTATAGGTTGGACCACCCAAATGTCACCCAAAGCTATTCTCTCTCTCTTTGCTATACAAGTCCTGACAGAAGTCCTAACCTTCCAGTACCTGATTGCAGCCTTCCAATACCACGATTTTCCTGCTCACACCAATACATCTTCCTTTTACAAATATATACATCTGATTATGTCATACCTATGTGGAAAATTCTCCAATGCCCCTTATATTAATTGGGGTAGACCTGGCTGCAGTGACCAAGAAAATAAAAAAAAAATTAATTAAAAAATACATTATGCCATAAAACAATAAAAGTTGATTTCTCACTTGCATCCAATGTAGGTGTTCTTAGTTAGCAGAGTGGGGGCGATGACGCATCCAGTCATTTAAGAATCCGGGTACTAAGGACTCTGTCATCTTCCACATGTAGTTTTCAAGGTTGCCCTGTGTTTCATTATTCAAACAACAATGACAGGCAGGGAAGACTGATAATTGTTCTTTTTCAACCTTGACCTGGGAGTGACATATAACCTCGGCGCTTACATTTAACTAATGAACATTAGTTACCATCTTACCATCTAGATATGCCAGAGACCAGAAACATGTTGCTGCTGTCTAGGAAGCCATTTTTAGTAGTAATTCTATATTACAGAAGGCGGCCCCAAATTTTGGTGGTCAGTTTACTTTCTCTGACATAACTTCCATTATCAGATTTCTGAGTAGAAACGCAAGGCGATGATCTGGCCCTTTGCTAAGCATGCTCTTTTCCCATGTTTCCCCTTTGCAGGTCATATATATCTATATATAGAAAAGGCTAATATGCAAAGTGTCCCCACAGGAGTTCAACCGGAAGACCAGGAATTCTATCACTCGCTATGACGTGCACTGACCACCAGGGGGTGGCACGGAAGGAAGGCCCCGGATGGCAACTGAGCTGGCAGCCAGGGAAGGAAGGCCCCAACTGGCAGCTGGAAAGCCCTGATTGACCCTGATTGCTGGCCAGGCCTAGAGACCCTACCTGTGCACAGATTTCATGCACTTGGCCTCTAATCTTCTATAATAAAAG
>PVJC01018234.1:0-31580 GCA_004026665.1 Murina feae | reverse complement strand
GATCCCATCCCGAGTATACCCCCCCACGGGCCCCACACAGATCCCATCCCGAGTGCACCCCCCCATGAGCTCCACACAGGTCCCATCCCGAGTGCACCCCCTCATGGGCCCCACACAGGTCCCATCACGAGTGCACCCCCTCCATGGGCACCCCAAGCTCTTCTTTTGGGATTGACATGTGGCTCTAGTTCAGCCACACCCATCTAACAGGACCTGAGGCCAATTCACTAACTCAGACACCGATGCATGGCTAGACAGGTGTCCCACACCCAGGAGTTAGCTGTGAGCAAGGGACCGCATCCTCTCCATCACCTGGTCCGGCAAAGTGCCATTTTGTAACTAGTGGAATATACCTGTTTGGGGCTCAGTGCTGCCAAAGAGAAGTGCAGGCTCCCTAGAGCATGTGCCTGGGGAACAGACTTACACAGGTCTGGTCCTCCTGGCATCGTCACCAGGTGACCAGCAGGGGATGCTCAGGAGCGGAGTGTCCTAGACCCTTGCCTCTGTCAACCAGCCAGGCACTGACTCCCCTCCTCCCCCTTTTCCATGCCACTCTCTTGCCTCCTAAATCCACCAGCACGCTCGCATCCCTTTGTGACACGAGTCCATATGGAAAAGGCCGCACATCTGCTGTTCCTAAAGGCCACCGTGGGTGGGATGTGCACACACATCTTGTTCTATGGCTGCCCAAGGGTTTGTAGTTAATTGATTTTGCTCGTTATTATGAGGTGTAAAGTGTGGCCTACTGCCTCTGTCACGGGTCTCAGGCAGCTCAGATGCATCAGTAAGAAGGCTTTCCGGGCAGAGAGGCCCGTATCTGATGCATTAGGCCCAGCCTGGTTTGACTGCAAAGCCATGTCCACCCATCTCCAGCTCCAAGTACAGGCCTTAACTGGGTGGGGCAGTGGGTGAGGCTGAGCCGATTTCACTGGGATGAAGGGGGACGAGGAGAGGGAAGAAAATCTCAACAAGGATTCATGCGAGCGCATCCTTGCAACGTGGAACAGTGGCATTGAGGGGGTCACTGAGCCCATGTCTGTCCTCACGCTCCTCTTTGAAAACATGGGCTCACTGACTCTGTAGACATCACCGGGGTGTCTTGTGGGTAACAATGGGCAGTGTTTCTCCCAGGCTGACCTGGGCCCTCTCCACTCCAGCTGGACTCCAGTGTCATCGCACCTCCCGGACTTGGGCAACCCAGGGGTCAAATTTCAAAAAAAAAAATGCTAATGACATAGGGTGACTAGTTTATTTTTCTGGTCACTACCATTTCATAAAGGAAAGGATATTTTAATATCAAAATACTAGGAAGGATATAACCTCAGAATGAAGAACAACCCGTCTAATGATAAACTAGATGATACATTACCAACTTCTGTGCACCTCAATTTTCTGACAGATGGGTCAGTACCTCACTCATAGGATTGTTGTAAGGATTTACTAAGATTATATATATATATATATATATATATATATGTAATTTATATATTTTTTAATCCTCACCTTAGGGACATTTTCATTGATTTTCTTTTAGACAGAAGGTGAGAGAGAGAAACATCAATTGGTTGCCTCCCGTATGCTCCCCAACCAGGTCAAGGATCAAACCTGAAACTTACGTGCCCTGACGGGAAATCGAACCTCCAGCCTCTCAGTGACCTGAGCAACACTTCTACCAACCGAGCCACAGCGGCCAGGGCCTGAGTCAGTGCTCGCAGGACCTGGTATATGAGTGTGATATAAGCATTTGTCAAATTGAACATCCGAATTGTATTTTTAAAAGTGGAAAGGGCAATCAGGCAGAGGATTGGAGAGACGGGGAGGGGGATCCGAGCCCAGAGGGGATGAGAGCGTCTTCCCAGTGAGGACAGTGTCCCCGTGTTCTCTGCCTCTTCCGTTTCCTGCCCGGCGTGACCTCCGGGTCTGGCCCTTCCTGGCCCCGTGCTCACCCCCCCTCCCGCACTCCCTCTGCAGGTCTTCGGGGGCCTGGTGTGGATTCTGGTCGCCTCGTCACTGGTGCCCATGCCACTGGTCCAGGGATGGGTGATGTTCGTGTCTGTGTCCTGCTTCGTGGCTACCACCACCCTGCTCATCCTGTACATAATCGGTGCCCACGGAGGGGAGGCTTCCTGGGTCACCCTGGTGAGTCCCAGCTTGGGATCTGGGGGGGCGGGGGAGGCAGTGTGGGACCCTCTTCCCGGGAGGCTGGCTTTTCCCATGCTGGGCGAGGCTGCCCTGTAGACATGCCCCACCCATGTTCCAAGTTCAAGCTGTCCAGGCAGCCAGGGCTCCCTGGTGCCGGGAGGTCTTCTTCATGGAAACCCAGCAGCCCACCCCTGTCCTCACTGCGGGCACCTGTCAGGTCCTCATGGCTCCTCCTTCCTCCAGGAGGGCTGGCTTCCACCTTGCCCTTGGCGTTGGCCTTGGCTGCCCGATGTGAGGCCATGCTTATTGCCCAGCTCCCAGTCACGCCTCCTAAAGCAGGGTTGCGAGAGAGGGACTTGGAGGGGGCGAGAGATAACCTGTGGTCTCCATCCATGTAAATGCTGCCTCGAGGCCCATGAAGAGGGTAACACCTGAGACACCTGCCATTACCTGCCCTGAAGCAGGTACGGATTTGGCTGGGCCTCTCCCCTGCGCTGGCCACCAAGGCCACATCCTACCTGGAACTGGGAACTGCTCAGGTCCAGAGCCATTTCCACCGATTAAATAAATGCCGAGCTGCTCTTGCGGCCCCCACCTTTCTTGGTCCCATCTCCAGGGAAAACAGTGTTCCTTCTTCATCAAAGTCCATGCTCTGGCCCCAAACCAGTGAGAAAAATCTCTGCTGGGAAGTGCCAATTAGACAGTTTGTGAGGAGGGCACCGGTGGGAGTGGGGGTGGAGTGGGAGGATAAGGGGGACTGAAGCCAGGCCGGGTAAGGATAGGGACGTGGACTGGGCCTGCTGAACCACCGCTGCCCTCACATCCACGCCGGGCCCCACCTCTCTGACCCTGCAGGACGCCGCCTACCACTGCACCGCCGCCCTGTTTTACCTCAGCGCCTCGGTCCTGGAAGCGCTGGCCACCATCCAGATGTACGAGGGCTACACCTACAGGCAGTACCATGAGAACATCTCCGCAGTGGTGAGTCCGCCAGCCTCGCCTTCGCAGCTTCCCCACCCAGGCCCCTTTTCTATTGTTTTAGTTCACTAACTTCGCATGAACTAAACCTTCCCCTCCTTTCTGAAGAAGCAAAGCCCAGGCTCGCCTCGCTGTCAGTCAGAGTTGCGCTGCCCCGGCCCGAGCTGGCCCAGGGGTGTGTGCCTGGCCTTCATGGAGGGCAGGTGGGAGGGACATGACAGCCTGCGAGCTCCCCGGGAACACGCTCATTCGACCCTCCCAGCAGCCCTAGGATGTAGGCACTGTTATCACGCCAGGTCAAGGGGCAGAACCAGGGCCCCGGGAGCAAGTGCTTGTTTCCTGTTCCCGTGGGAACTTCTGAGGAGTTTCTGCAGGGGGGTTCTCATGGGTCTGGAATTGCCCAGACCGGGAACTGCCCCCTGCTGGTGGGGGAAGTCTTCTTAGGGGGCTGTGCAGACACGTGTGACTGCTCCGTCCAGACTTGGGAGTCCCCGGATGAGTTCTCGTATGTTTGTTATTAAGTAACTCGGCTTACTCATCGCCTCTGGCCAACGAAACTGAAGAGTTCGCCCATGTGTGGAGTAGGGGACAGAGCAGCACGGTGCCGCCGCTGTTAATGGGCATTTTCCAAGCTCACGGAAGCGTGGCCACCCTCAGTGCTATGCCTGCCTTGGAAACCCCTGACCCTGAGCCCAAGGTCACAAAACCAGGTGCAGGTAGTTGACTGGAGAGCAGGCAGCCTTTAGGGAGGCCAGACACCAGAGTGGGGTGATAGGAGTAAAGGTGCCCAGGGGGAAAGTCAGGGGTGTGACAGCCATCAAGCGACCAACAGCCATGTTTCCAGGCCTTCTTTCCCGGCGCCAGAGCAGCTGGCTGGGCCTGCCAGCAGCTTTCTCAGTAAGCACCCGCTTTTGTGCAAAAGCTCAAAATCCCTCCTCTGGATCCCTGCCCCTGCCTTCCTGTGAGCCTGGCCCCTCACCCAGGCCTGTGACATGAAGTCATGGCATAACATCCTGCTGGGGTCTGAGGTTGTCCAGGCATCGTCGGGACCCTTCCCAGAGCCAACAAACCCACACGTTCCTATTTCTCAGCAGAGGCTGCTGGGGCCACAGTCGGTGGGCTCTGTTCCTGTGGTGTGGGAGAGGGAAGTTTGCCATGGAGAGTAGCTGATCCTCCTCTTCTGAGGCCCCATTTCTAGATGGTGGCACCCGCATGATCGGGCGAGAAGGTAGATAGCTGACCTTGCACGCCGAGTCCAGTGGATGGGCTGGCCAGCCGGGGCTCTGTGTCGAAAGCACTCTGGGGCCACACATCTGGGCTCAGCAAGGAAGCATCGCGTGAGTGGTGGGACACAGTAGCTGGCCACCCAGGGCGGGTCTGTCGCCCTGACCGAGCGAGAGCCCTGTCCCCAGCCCTCCCGTTAATGGTCCTTTGCCTTGGTTTCAGGTGTTTTCATACGTAGCCACTCTGCTGTACGTGGCCCACGCCGTGTTTTCTTTAATCCGATGGAAGTCTTCGTAAAGCGGAGGAAGAACTTTAGCCTAACACGCAGATGTGCTAACTGACAAGCCCGCCTTCCAGCATAACTTTGTAGAGTGCAGGCATGCTCTCCGTGGGGGGGGGGAAGAAAACAAACAAAACAGCCCACCACTGCTTCCATGTTTACTGTCCCACAGACCTCGTGCTGGAGTTGGGGGCCAGCCACCTTTAACCTCCAATGAGGTCTGTCTTTCTTGGGTCATTTCCTGTTTTCTGGGGGTGGGGTGGAGGGCACCATGGGGATGGGAGTGGGAGCTGTGATCAGAGAGTCCCTGGGACGAAGGCCCCTGCTGATGCTGGACGGATTTCACGAGCTCTCGGAATTTTCCCGGGCTCTCGGAGCACCCATTTCGAGGCGTGTTTCTAAGTCTTCACGGAGATTCTACCCGTCACCAGGAATAAAACTCGCCCAACAAATATTCACAACGTTCATGGTGGAAGATGATAAACCTTCGAGACACTCCATAAAGTGCCTTTATGTTCAGTACTTTGGTGGGTGTTTTTGTATCAGGAATCCCATCACGTCCGCGTTCTTTCTGAGGCCCCCTGGGCTCAGAGTGACTAGAGGCAGCGTCAGATGGCAGTTCAGGTGGCAGCTGTGTGCTTGGCCACTGCAGTGATCTCAGAGCCTGGCACTGGGCATCCACCCGCCCCAGCTACCAGGGCATGTGCTAGGATGGCTTCATCCTCCCTGGACACTCCCCAAGTCCCAGCCTGAGGGTCCCCTTCTTTTCCCTACAAGACGAGGGTCTGTGCTCATTTAGAACGTCTTTAAGCCACAGAAAACGAGGTGCAGAAGCTGCTTCTCATTCTCTGGGCAACTGATCAGAAAAGCTCAGGCGTGTGCGCTGATTCTGCTCCAGTTAGGGGCGAGGATAGCAAACTGCCCTAGTATTTCCTTGGGCCACTTCACAGGAGAGAAAAGGGACCAGACTCCAGCGTGGAGTGTGACAATGGTGAGCGCCTGCTGCGGGTATGAGGTGTCTGGGTTGGAAGGACAGGGCGGTTAGGAAGGAGGGCACTCAGGACTCCTGAAAGCCCAGCCCTCAGCATCAAATGCGCCTTTGTCCTGTCACCCAAAGAAGTTAGTGATGTTCAGACTGAGACACCAGAGGGGGTGCCTCAGACAGTCAGCTCCCGGCCATGCGCTGCATAGTCAGAGGCTGCCTGACCTGCCAGCGGCCACGCAGGGCAAAGACTGAAGCATCAGGCAGAGGTTCAACTAGTAGAACCTTCTCTCTCCCTTCACTTCCACCCTGGGGACCCCATGACGGAATTGGGTCTCCGGGGTATCTTCAGGTTGTCTTTTACTATCCCACAGTAATAGTAGCAGAAAAGGGGCACTTTTAATGAGTCAAATGTGAGTAAAATCTTCATAGTAAATTAGGAGCAAAAGGTGTTTTTTTTTAAATCATCACCTGATAATATTTTTTTATTGATTTGAGAGAGAGGAATGGAGACGGAGAAACATCAATGCGAGAGAAACATTGATCAGTTGCCTCCAGTACATGCCCCAACCGGAGATCAATCCCACAACCTAGACATGTGCCCTGACTGGGAGTCAAACCCGCAACCTTTTGTGTGCAGGTCGGCGCTCCAACCGACAAAGCCGGGCTGGAGCAAAGGTTTGATTGGCGCTTTTCCCTGAATTAAGAAATGAGAGGAAGTTTGTCAGGTGTTTAACAATATTTACAATCTAATGACTGAGGGAAGTCTCTTTTTTTTTTTTTTAACAAAACCGCCAGTGAGCTGGCACCTTGATGCTCATGGAACTTTATTTTTGACACCCCCATTCCCCCCCCCCCAATCAAAAAAGAGAAGCGGAAGGCTTAGTTGAATTTCTCAAGGTTTCCACATTTTAATCCCGCTCTTTAAACTTTGATATGATCTTTCTCTATTTTCTCTTTCTCAGTTGCAAATGGGCCCAACTGTGGAACCCTTGACTAGCCCAAGGCTTTGCAGGGGACTCTCCCACCTCGAGTGAATTTCACAATCGGCAGCTTCATCTGGCCTTTGGTTCGCATTGGCTCACAATGGATGTTCATGGGTTGGGCAGCCTCACAAATGCCCTCCCCTGGCTTCGATTTCCTTCCCCACAGGCCACACTATTCCCCCTCCCCCACCCCATGCATCTCTTTGCTCAGTTCCTGCATCAGCTATTTTGGAAGTGTTTGCAGGTCCAAGTACTAGTACTGGTTGATGGGTGGGCCTCTGCAATGAATGAGCATTGACTGAGCACCTACTGTGTGCTAGGACCTTTGGTCCCTCAAGGTATGGAATGGTGTCTGCTTCCTGTGGCCACCTTGCCTCCCCATTCTGCTTCGGTGTTGGCCAGGAGGGAACCTCCTCTGGGGCCTATGTTGGTGCCACCCCAACAGCCAGTGGGGCATTCTTTATATGTTGCCTGATTGGTGGCCCTGACTTAGACCAAAGGACAGGTAGCACCAACACCCACCCACGACTGCTGAGGCCCACATCTGCACGGTGTAACCATCTTGCCGCTATCGTTGGAGCTCTCTCCTCGGGTCCGGTACTCACAGCATATACACTTACATACCCGTTGGTCCTTTCATCCTGCCAGTGGCACCACAGATGACCACTACTGTCGCTTCACAGGTGAGGACGCCTCCACTCAGGCGGTGAGAATGGGAGCTGCACTCAGGGCCTGCTCCTACTGTCCCTGGAGCCCTGTGCTCACCTACCACCCTCCAGGGCCCAGACCTGTCCTCCAGCAAGTCTGCCCTCCAGCCCCTTGGGAAGTGACAGAGATGAGACCCTGTAGTGTGCCCCATGCCAGTGGGCAAGGGCCTTTAGAGACACTGCCCCTGACCCCTGGAGGGTGAAGTCACAGCGGTGCCAGGGTAATGGCACTGCTCTGTAAAGAAAGTAAGAAGCTGATGTCTGCAGTGTGACCCAGAGCCAAAGCTTTCAGAGCAGAACCCACCACAGTCACAAGTGTGTGGTGAGGGTGCACACCACAGGAGGACAGCAAAGACGGCTGTGGGTCAAATCCAGCTGGGCTGGCGGAGGTCCTTGCCTGTGGCTACAGTGGCCATGGCCCTTGGCTTCATGGGGACCCTGGTGGCACCTCCTGGGAGCCTTCTCTGAGCAGGGCAGGGAGGCCTGGGAGGGGCTTCATCTGCATTCAGGGGACAGACCCCTGATCTTCCCTCTGCTCACATCGGTCCCCCTGTGGGGAGGACACAGTTGACAGGAGCTGGTCCTCACCGACATTCTAGAGCAGAACTAAAGAGACCTCCCGTGCTGACCTTGAAGAGCAAAATGTTCGCACTGCCAACCGTGGGCCGAGCGAGTAGCCTTTGGGGCCACACAAGGGCCTGTTGTTCCGGAACCACTCAGGCCAGATTGGGGTCACAATGGGGCCTTTCAGGGGACAAAGTGCCTCTGGCCCAGCTGAGTGTCCCTGCACATGGGCACCCACCCAGGGCATTTAAAATAACAACAATTTGGAGAAACAGATTACAGCGATTTTCCCCACTCTCTGTGTGACTCAAAGACCTTTGTGTCTCTCCACCATCCCTGGCTGTGGCCACGGCTTGGAGCTGGGGTGCTGGAGGCAGGGGCTGGGGCTTCTGCGATGGCTTTCTTCCATCACTATTAACCTGGGGAGTCAGTGCCAGGCCCTACAGATAGTATGGAGCCTGATAAACGTAGGTGCTCAGCTTTCACCACTTGCTTCAACCAACACATGGTCACCAGGGCAGGAAGGGGAGACTTGTCAACGACACTGGGTGCCTGGGCTACTGGAGGCGCTTCACTCCTTCACATAATCCTTGTGACATCATATGTGCTGATTACCATTTCGACAAGGCAACTGAGACAGAGAGACTACATGACTTACCCAAGGTCACACAGCAAGGCAGTGTGGTTCCATTCAAAGAATCTGGCTCCAGAGCCCCTACATTCCCCGTCACTGCCACATCTCGTCATGACCAAGCCCCTGTGCCTCCAGGAGCAGGGGACACAGACATGCCAAGCAAGTCCTTCCATGTCACTAGTTCCTAACTAGTGATATCGAAGGTTCCAAAGGGTACAAGGAGAAGCCAGCCATAGTGTCACGTGTACAGCTTGACTTGATATGTATATACTCTGAAATGGTCAGCATAGTAAGCCTAGTTAACAACTGCTACCGCATATAGTTACAAATTTTTTCCCTTATAATGACAAGTTTTAAGATAAGTTCTTTCAGCAACTTTCAGATATATAATCCATTATTATTAATTACTAGAGGCCTGGTGCACAAAAATTTGTGTACTTGGGGTGGGGGGGGGAGTCCCTCAGCCCAGCCTGTGCCCTCTCAAAGTCTAGGACCCCTTGGGGGATGTCCACCTACTGGCATGCCTGGCCAGCCTGGGTGAGGGGCTGATGGCTGTTAGCATTCTTGCCAAGCCCCCAGTGGGGACCCTCACCCAATGGGGGTGTGGGCAGCCTGGGTGAGGGGCTGAGGGCCATTTTCAGGCTGCCCACAGCCCCTTCAGTGTGCGGGTCCCTACTGGGGTGCCTGGCTGGAAGGAGGTATCTGGAATTTATTTAACTTCTATAATTGAAACTTTGTTGACTTGGTCCCCTGCTCAAAGACTGGGTTGCCCCTGTCAGATATCTGGGATTTGTTTATCTTCTATTAGGGGCCTGGTGCACAAAAATTTGTACACTCTGGGGGATCCCTCAGCCCAGCCTGTGCCCTCTCACAGTCTGGGACCCCTCAGGGGATGTCCACCTGCTGGCATGACTTGCCAGCCTAGGTGAGGGGGTGATGGCTGTTTGCAGGCTGGCCAGCCCCCCAGTGGGGACCCTCACCCCATGGGGGTGTGGCCAGCCTGGGTGAGGGGCTGAAGGTCGTTTTCAGGCTGCCCACAGCTCCCATTGACCCAACCCAGTGAGTCTGGCTGGAATCAGGTTTCTGGGGTTTATTTATCTTCTATTATTGAAACTTTGTTGCCTTGAGCAGAGGCCTAGTCAGGCAACGAAGCCTCCTGTTTGCTTCAGCTCCATGGTTTCTATAATTGAAACATTGTTGCCTTGAGCAAAGGCCCGGCTGGCCTAGGCAGGCAGTTTCAACTCCATCGCTGGTGCAACGGAAGCCTCCTATTTACTCTAGCTCCATGGGTGCCAGATGCCATCTTGGCTGGGTTAATTTGCATACAGCAACTCTGATTGGCTGGTGGGTGTGGCTTGGGAGTCTCGGAGTGGTGGTTAATTTGCATATTACTCTTTTATTATATAATTGAAACTTTGTAGCCTTAAGTAGAGCACAGGGCCCTGGCTTCCTCCATTGCCCGGGGCAACTCCAGCTCTGTGGCCACCACCATCTTAGTTGAGCTAATTTGCATATTTCTCCTGATTGGTTGATGGGTGTGGCTTGTGGGTGTAATGGAGTGAGGGTCAGTTTGCATATTACTATTTTATTAGATTAGATAGTCCACATGCTGTATATTATGTCCCCAAAACTTATTTATCTTAAAACTGGAGGTCTATACCTTTTGGCCCTTTCACCCAATTCTCCCACACACACACCCCAAATCCCACTTCTGGCAGCTACAAATCTGAACTGTTTCTATGAGATTTTTAATGTCTACATATGAAATCATAAGTATTTGTCTTTCTTCAGTTGACTCATTTCACTCAGCATAAGGAAATCACTATTCCAGGAATATCTGTATCCCATGTTCATAGCAGCATTATTCACTAGAGGCCCAGTGCACAAAATTCACGTACTGGGAGGGTGGGGGGCCGGAGAGTCCCTCAGCCTGGCCTGTGCCCTCTCAACAATCCAGGAGCCCTCAGTGGGAGTGGGTCTAAGCCGGCTGTCAGACATCCCCAGAGGGCTCCTGGACAATCAGACATCCTTAGCACTGCTGCAGAGGCAGGAGAGGCTCCTGCCACTGCCACCACTGCACTTGCCAGCCATAGCCTGGCTTCTGGCTGAGCAGCATTCCCCCTGTGGGAGCACACTGACCACTGGGAGGAAGCTCCTGTGTTGAGTGTCTGCCCCTTGGTGGTCAGTGTGTATCATAGCAACCGGTCATTCCACCATTCGGTCGATTTGCATATTAGCCTTTTATTATATAGGATGGCCATGACATGGATATGACTTAAGTGTCCATCAATAAACAAATGCATCGATTAGTGTACATCTACAATGGAACACTACTCTTATAAAGAGATGGTACAGCCTGACATTTGTGAGCACACAGAGGGGCCTTTGGGCAGTACACACTACTCTTTTAAGATACCTGGCAGCTTTCTGTGGTTATCACTGAGGCAGAACAGAAGGGCTGAATTAGCAACCTGCACTGATGATATTGCAGAAAGCCGAGAGCTGTCCCTGAGTGTGGGGACAGTGTTCAGGCTCGTGGCCCCTCAGAGGCCTTTAGTTTCTGGGGTTAGAACTAATGATGGCCTGTGGATCACACAGGACACTCACCTGCTGGAGTGAGGCATGGCTGTGGTTGGCATCATGTGACAATCAGCCAGCACATTCTTCTTACACTGTGCTATGAATGTTGGTGACAATGATGATGATGGTGGTGATGACCACATTGTCATCCACTGGCCTAAACCCTGCCCAGCTGGCAGGCCACGTCCTCTATGGAGCTGCCCCCACCCCCAGCATGTGCCTGCTCCTGGGTGTGCTGGCTATCCAGCTCCCACCACCACCCCCACCTGCCACATCCCAGGCAGATGCCCTGACAGCTCTCTGTATAAGGTCTGAGCAAGGCTAGGACGGTGGCTTCCACAGCTCTCAGGATGGAAAGTGGCTGTGGGAGGAGGAAGTGACCAGAGGGTCCCTTCTGACTCATGCTGTCACCCAGACCAGGAAGAATGGCCAGCAGGGGAAGCGCAGGTGGACAAGCAGCATATTTCCACGGACTTCTCACTTCTAAAAGCGGGGCTGGGCCTCCAGTTTCGACCTGTGCCCTGCCTTGGGCAAACAACGACAGGAATGCACACTGAGACAGCATGCCAGGGAGCTGGCCTAGGGGGCCAGATGCTCCGATAGGGCTGTCCTGCCCTTCACCCCACTTAACCAGAGTCAAACAGTTCGCTGGCCCCTGGTGCCAACATCAAAGGTGTCTGACCCCTTTGGTGGCTGTCTGTCCCCTCCTTGCCCTGGTATAGCAAGGCCCCCACAGTAATGGAAAGGGCAAGGGCTTCCAGCCTCACCAGGTAGGAAGGTGGGGAATGTGGGTGATGGAGGGGAGAGAAAGCTGCCATGTATGTGGGCGGCAGCGGGTTCTATCCTGGCCAGCAGCACCCTCTGCTGAGCTTTGTTCCCTCAAGGGTTAAACACGAGGTCCCCAGGCACTGGTGCCATTCTTGGTGTGACTGCAGCTAAGAGCTCCCCACACAGTTCTTTACTGGCACCTCATGACAATTCTATTAGGTAGGAGCTATTGTCATTTCTACTGTGCAGACAAGGAAGCAGGTTTCGTGACACTGAATCATGCCCTAACCCTAACCCAGGCAGAAAGGAGGCCTGGAGGAGCCTGAGGAGAGAACCTGGATTCCATTCCCACTTGATAGCAATGAGGCAGTGCTCCCCTCCTAGCCCTGTGCAGCCAAGAGGACACCTGCTACAGGAGATTTAAATAACACGCTGAATTTCATAGTTTTATGAACATGTCCAGGATATAGCCAAAACCACTTGTTATATCAAGAAAAAGAAATTTTAAACTGGAGTGAGAAAAGACAATCAAAGGATGCCAACCCTGAGATGAAACAGATGCTGAAATTATACAATAAAGATTTTAAAGCAGCCACCATAAAAATATTTCAGAAATCAACCTAGCTGGTTTGGCTCAGTGAATAAATCAGCCTTTGGACTGAAGGGTCCCAGGTCCAATTCCGGTCAAGGGCATATGCCTGGGTTTCGGGCTTAATCCCGTGTGGGGCTTGTAGGAGGCAGCCGATCAATGATTCTCTCTCATCATTGATGTTTCTATCTCTATCTCTCTTTCCCTTCCTCTCTGAAATCAATAAAAATATATTTTAAAATATGTACTTCAGAAATTATAAATACACTTGAAACCCAAAAAAATACCTCATCAAAGAAATATAAGATTAAAAAAGAAAAGAAGCAAATGAATTTTTAGAACTGGAATACATAACTGCTAGAATAAAAATTTAAAATGGATGAGCACAAAAGCAAAATGAAGAGGAATCAATGATTCTAAAGATCTAACAATAGAAATTATCCAATTTGAACAACAGAGAGTAAGCAGACTGTAAAAAAATGAACAGAGCCTCAGGAATGTGTGGAACACCACAAAAGATCTAACATTTCTGCCAAGAATGTCCCTGAGAGAATATATGAGTGCAATTGAAAAAACATTCAAAGATGCCCTCGTCAGTTTGGCTCAGTGGATAGAGCATCAGCCTGCGGACTAAAGGGTCTCTGGATTCAATTCTGGTCAAGGGGACATGCCTAGGTTGTGGGCTTGATCCCCAGTAGGGGGCGTGCAGGAGACACTCAATCAATGATTCTCATCATTGATGTTTCTCTTTCCCTCTTCCTTCCTTTCTGAAATCAATAAAGATATTAAAAAAAAAAGAGAAAAACATCCAAAGAAATAAGAAAATAATATATCCCACAAAATGGGAGAAAACTTTTGCAAGTTATGTAACCACTAGGGGCCCGGTGCACAAAAATTTGTGTACTCAGCGGGGGTGGGGGGATCCCTCATTCCAGCCTGTGCCCTCTCACAGTTTGGGACCATGGAATCCATTGGGGCACACAGCACACATAGAGGGCACACCTCCGTGTGTGCTGTGTGCCCGGATTGCACCGATTTCCAGGCCTCAGCCTCGGGGACGGAGCTGGCTCGGTCCCTCCGCCCGGAGGCTACCCTGCTGCCTGAAATCCATCGCAGGGGACAGGGCACTCACGGAGGCTATG
The DNA here is from genome assembly GCA_004026665.1 of Murina feae. NCBI lineage: Eukaryota > Metazoa > Chordata > Mammalia > Chiroptera > Vespertilionidae > Murina > Murina feae. The sequence goes on along the minus strand of PVJC01018234.1, from coordinate 18,004 downwards.
CCCAGGCCCCCCCCCCCCCATCACGGATCTACTTCCCTGGGCAGCCTCGGGGCCTGGGCTGGCTCACTCCCCCAGCCCCAGGCTGCCCTACCGGACCTGCTCGGACCTGCTCCTCCCGCCAGTGGCCACAGGCCAGCTGGCTCCTCCCCCCTCTCCCCCCAGGTTGTGCCTCTGGCCAGGTTGTTCCTCCCCTCCTGGCTCCCTCAAGGCAGAGGTCTTCCATCTGCCTTGCGGACCCCAGGCCACACACCGCTTCTCCCCTGGCTGAGACCTCCGCCATCTTGGCTGGGCTAATTTGCATACAGCCGATATGATTGGCTGGTGGGCGTGCTTACCCCGTCCCAACGGTTAATTTCAATATTACGCTTTTATTAAGATTGGAGAGCTCATATGTAGAATCTATCAAAAACTATTACATTTGCTCTGGCCAGTGTGTTTCAGTTGGTTGAGCAACATCCCATGCACCAAGAGGTCTGTGGTCTGATTCCCGTTTGGGACACCTGCCTGGGCTGTAGGTTCCATCCCTAGTAGAGGGAGTGCAGGAAGCAGCCAACTGACGTTTCTCTCTCCTTCTCTCTCTAAAATCAATAAAAACATATTTTTAAAAAATAACTACTATATTCGATAAAAACTCAAATAACTCCATTTTTAAAATGGACAAAGGACCTGATTACACATTTCTTCAAGGAGCATAACAATGGCCAATAAGCACATGAAAAGATGCTCAACATCATTAGCCATGAGGGATGCAAATCAACACCACAAGATACCACTTCGCACCCACTAGAACAGCTATCACCGAAAGACAAAAAATAAGTTGATAAGGATGTGGAGAAAACCTCACACATGGCTGGTGGGAATGCAAAATGGTGCAGCCACTGGGGAAACGGTCTGGCAGTTGACTTTGGTTCCTGACAGAGTTCCTAAGTCATTTGTCATTTCCTGGATGATAGGAGTGTCTTTTGTTGAGGTAACTCTGGGTGGGCTCCTGGATGAAGGCTGGTTACCAGAAAGACCAAGTCATGATTAGAAGCTTTGAGCTCTGTCTGGGTAGCTCAGTTGGTTAAAGCATCATCCCGATATGCCAACGTTTTGGGTTCGATCCTGGTCAGGGCACATACAAAACCAATGAATGCATAAATAAGTAAAACCACCAATTGATGCTTCTCTCTAAAAACAAAAAGCAGCTTTGAATTTTCTAGCACCGCGAGCCCCCATCTTCCAGAGGGGAGAGGAGCTAGAAATACGGTTAATGATTGATCATTCGTGCCTATGTGAGAAAGCCACCAAATGTATGGGGTCTGGAGAGCTTCATCCGGTTGGTGAACATGGGGAGGTATGGGAAGAGTGGCGCCGTGAGTGGGCATGGGAGCTCCACAGCCTTCCCACGTGCTTCTCCCTCAGCACATCTTCCTTCTGGATGCTCATCTGTATCTCATCACATCCTTTTATAATAAAGTAGTAAATGTAAATAAACTGCTCCCCAAGATCTGTGATCGTTGTAGCAAGTCAATGGACCCCAGTGAGGACGTAGTTGGAAGCACGTGACAACCCACCTTAGGTTTGACATCTGAAATGGGGGGAGGGTAGTCTTGTGCGACTGAGCTCTTAACCTGTGGGATCTGATGCTGTCTCCAGACAGTGTCAGCATTAATTGTAGGACATCCTCCTGGTGTTGCAGAGAATTGCTTGGTGGGGGAGAAATTTGTCTCCATCTGGTGTCAGAAGTGTGTATATGGTAGTAGTGAGGGCAACGGAGAAACACAGAACTGTTTTTTTCCTACTCAAAATGATTAAAGGACCTTGGAATATCAGGAAGGAAGAAAGAGCAATTAAGAGAGTAAAATTATGGGTAAGTGAGATAGGGTTTCCGCCCCTTGAGCTTCCTCTATTATGTTTGCTGCTGGAAGCAAAGAGGAACAGCACTAATGTGGTGAAATTTTAAAGCCATTAGAAATGGGGACGGTGGAGAGATGTAAAGGGAGGTAAGGTCTAATGTCACTTGGCTGGTAAAAAGGGCACATCAGTAGACGGGTGATAAGCAATGTATGCCTAATGCAATACCTAGGGAAACCACTGAAATATCCATTCGGAGCGGCTTACTACAAATACAATTTCTAGAGTTAAAAAGAACAAGGCTTGCCCACTTTCCTCTACTTCCCAGTTGTGTGACTACAGTCAAGTAACTACCACTTAATTGCACATTGTTTCTGATTGGGTCAGACCATCTGCCTAATTCATCTATGGTTGTAGTTTACATGAATATTTAAAACTAGAAGCCCGGTGCACGAAGATTCGTGCAATAGGCCTTCCTTCCCCTGGCTGCCAGCACGCAGTGGGCTCGCTCTGGCAGCCTGTGCAGCAGCGGCGGAGGCAGGGAGGACTGGAGAGGTTGGGTGCACTAGTGCGTTTCACTCTCCTACTGTGAAAATAGGATGCAACTGGCCCCCTTCCTCCTCCTGCCTGCCCTTCCTCCACACCCATCACCCCTCCCCTCTTGATTTGGCAAGATAGGGAGGAGGGAGATCTGATAATGTGGGTTACTACGTAGGTGGCCTCTTTCATCAATTCAAAACAAAGCTGAGCCACCTGCCACTGCCACCACAGCCACCACCATCACACCTTGGCTGGCCCTGGGCTCCCATGGCACGCTAACTGTGCACTGAGTGAGCTCCTGTGCGCGTCTGCACCCACTGGACTGCTCCAACACTAGGGTTTTGCTTAGCAGAGCAGCAGGGCAGGGGTAAGGTAGAGGGAGACAGCAGACACCAGGGGCTAGGACCTCTGGCACCAGAGGGTTGCCTCTGAGGCTGGGGGCTGGGCCACAGGGAGGCTGCAAAGACAGTTGACAGGTATGGAGCACAACAGGGAAGCCCTAAGGATACAGGTTGCCCAGAGGCCTGGAACAACCAGGGGGCGGGCCACCACCGTTCTTCAGGTTGATTTGCATACTCACTCCTGATTGGTTGTGGACATCATGAAGTAATGGTCAATTTATATATTTCCCTTTTATTAGATAAGGTAGTTTTAAACAAGGATATTATGTTAAATTCCTATCACAGTGACTAATATATATATATAACACATGCTCAATAAGTTAAAACTATAATTATTTATTATTTGTAAATAAAGAACTTGAGGTTGGTCTTTGTCCTTAACACAAAACAAAAAAAGCCATAATGTTCCAAGGTGTTCAAGCTGAGTCTCCTCCAGGTGCTAGCCTGACCAACGGGTGGATGGGGCCAAGGGGAACTCAGGCGGCAGCTCTTTTTAAACCCGACCACACAGAGCGCTTCATTCCCTGGGCCATCTTCACATCCTCCCAGTCTAGTTTGGTGTCTGGAACCTCATCTGGCTCTGGATCCTTTCTCACAGCTCCCCGGGGTGAGGCAACCAAGATGGGCAGAGGGCCGCATTCTTCCCGGAACTCCACAACGTGGAGACTCTTTTTATCAGCCAGCTGTTGGTGGGTTTCCTAGGCAAGACCAAATGGAGAAGAGTAGTTAGGTCTGTGAGGCACATCTGTAATTCAAAGAGCAGGAACTGCCTTCAGCCAGAGGGAAGATGGCAATGACAACACTGTACCACTTAGGACTTAAATACCCTTTCTGGGGTGACCTGTTGTAAGTGGAGTAATCTCAGCCACACCTTCCTACCCACACAACGTGGACAGAGGGAAAGCATTGTCCTTCCAAGTCCTGCCATTCTTGTGCCAAGCTGTGCCCAGATCAATCTGAATATCATCAAGCCCCAGTCTAGCTCCCAATTCACAGGACACAAAGACAAAGAAAATGTGGAGGATCCACATGCAGATATGTAGTCAGCACCAGATTGGGAAACCACAGTAGGAACAGCCTGGTTTCTTCCTCTAACCAAATGCAAGAAAAAAGAAGGAAACCTATACATTAAAAATGATTTAAAAGACACAGCCAAAACTTACAATGTATTGATCCATCTGCAACCTGATTCAAACAAATTGCACAAAAAAAAATATTTTTAAATGGGTATTTCTTTAATATATTTTTATTGATTTCAGAAAGGAAAGGAGAGGGAGAAAGAGATGGAAACAACAATGATGAGAGAGAATCGTTGATTGGCTGCCTCCTGCATGCCCCCTACTGGGGATTGAGCTCACAACCCAGGCATGTGCCCTTTACCAGAATTGAACCTGGGACCCTTCAGTCTCCAGGCTACTGCTGTAAGCAAAACTGGCTAGGGCTAAATGGACATTTCTATGAGCTCTGATGAGATGTGTGATAATACTAAATTCCCATTAATTCTTTAGGTAATAAAGTAAGTAGTATTGTGGGTACTTTCAAATCCTTATCTTTCAGATACATATTTATGAATAAAATAAAATGATGTGGAGGTGGTACTGCTGGCACAGATAAGAGTGCCAGGGGACTCATGACAGAAAGTAGCCATCAAAGTCTCAAAACAAGCAAATAAAATCAGTGGATGGTTTACAGATGGTCTCTTAAAATATCCGATATGCTCAATCTCATGTTTCCAGGTTCTAACTTGTAGTATTCTAATACTACATATGTTTGAAATTACAAAAGAGATGAGCTGTTTCATAAAAACAAACTAATTTAAATCAGTGTCTTATAATCAACAGCACATTACTTAAATTGGTGGCACTTTTTCTCGTGAACAATGCAACTTTTTAATAGCTAGAGGTATCTGGGATAGTTACATTAGAAGATTCAAAGTACTAACGTAAAATGAAAACATCATATAATGTACTTGACCATAAATATGAGCTATCTAAACCAATCTTGCCTTAGCTGGTTTGGCTCAGTGGACAGAGCATCAGCTTGTGGATTGCAGGGTCCTGGGATCGATTCCAGTCAAGGGCACATGCCTGGGTTGTGGGCTCGATCCCCAGTAGGAGGTGTGCAGGAGGCAGCCAATCAATGATTCTCTCTCATCATTGATGTTTCTATCTCACTCTTCCTCGCCCTTCCTCTCTGAAATAAATAAAATATATTTAAAAAATAAACAATCTGCCCTAACCGGTTTGGCTCAGTGGATAGAGCGTCAGCCTGTGGACTCAAGGGTCCCAGGTCCCAGCCTGTGGACTCAAGAGTCCAGTCAAGGGCATGTACCTTGGTTGCGGGCACATCTCCAGTAGGGACTGTGCAGGAGGCAGCTGATCAATTCTTCTCTTTCATTGATGTTTCTAACTCTCTATCCCTCTCCCTTCCTCTCTGTAAAAAATCAATAAAATATATTTTAAAAAATAAAAATAAACAATCTTAGTCACATCAAATAATTAAACCTCTAACAATAAGTTTAAATTCAGAAGTACTTTTGAAGGATGTTTTGGATAGTACACACACACACACACACACATACACACACAGCTGTTCAAAAAAGTTATTTTTTTAATTTAAATTCTTAATTGTTTAAAGTATTACGTGAGTCTCCTTTTTCCCCCATTGACCTCTCCCCGGCCCCTCCCATCCCCCAGCACATGCCCTTACCCCCCTACTGTCTGTGTCCATTCGTTATGCTCATATGCATGCATACAAGTCCTTTGGTTGACCTCTTACCCCCTCAAGGGTGGACAGTCTGATGCTTCTATGTCTCTGGCTCTATTTTTTTCATCAGTTTATGTTGTTTATTATATTCCACAAATGAGTGAGATCATGTGATATTTATCTTTCTCTGACTGGCTTATTTCATTTAGCATAATGCTCTTCAGTTCCATCCAAGCTATTGTAAATGGTAAGAATTCCTTCTTTTTTATAGCAACATAGTATTCCACTGTGAATATGTACCCAGTTTTTTTATCCATTCATCTGCCGATTGGCACTCAGGCTGTTTCCAAATATTAGCTATTGTAAATTGTGCTGCTACGAACATAGGGGTGCATATATCCTTTCTGACTGATGTTTTAGATTTCTTGGGCTATCTAATCTAATAAGAGTAATATGCAAATTAACCATCATTCTGAGACACCTAAACCACACCTACCAGCCAAGCCACACCTCCCGGCCAATCAGAGCAACTGTATGCAAATTAACCCAGCCAAGATGGAGGCCGGCAGTCACAGAGCTAGAGTAAACAGGAGGCTTCTGTTGCAACTGCCTGACTAGGCCGGCGGGCCTCTCCTCAAGCAACAATGTTTCAATTATAGAAGCCACAGAGCTGAAGCAAACAGGAGGCTTCATAACCTGCCTAGGTCTCCGCTCAAGGTAACAAAGTTTCAATTATAGAAGATAAACCCCAGAAACCTACTTCTAGCCAGCCTCACTGGGACCTTGGGTCAATGGGAGCTGTGGGCAGCCTGAAAACAACCCTCAGCCCCTCACCCAGGCTGGCTAGGCATGCCAGCAGGTGGACATCCCCCAAGGGGTCCCAGACTGTGAGAGGGCACAGGCCGGGCTGAAGGACCCCTGGATCCCCCTCCCCCCTGCCAAGTGCACAAATTTTTGTGCACCGGGCCCCTAGTATTCCTAGAAGTGGGATTACTGGGTCAAATGGAAGTTCCATTTTTAATTTTTTGAGGAAACTCCATAGTTTTCCACAATGGCTGCACCAGTCTGCATTCCCACCAGCAATGCACAAGGGTTCCTTTTTTTCTGCATCCTTGCCAGCACTTGTAACTGGTTGATTTACTGATGATAGCCATTCTGACAGGTAAGAGATGGCACCTCATTGTTGTTTGGATTTGCATCCCTTAGATAATGACTTTGAGCATGCTTTCATGTCTCTTGGCCTTTTGTATGTCTTCTTTTGAAAAGTGTCTAATTAGGTCCTTTGCCCATTTTTTTATTGGATTGTGTATCTTCCTTTTGTTAAGCTGTATGAGTTCCCTGTAACTTTTTGAGATTAAACCCTTATCAGAGATAACATTGGCAAATACGTCCTCCCATGCAATGGGCTTTGTTTTTCTTTTATTGATGGTTTCTTTTGCTGTGCAGAAGCTTTTTATTTTGATGTAGTCCAATTTTTTTATTTTCCCCTTTGTTTCCACTGCCCTAGGAACTGTATCGATAAAAATATAGCTACGACATATGTCTGCTATTTTGTTATCTATGAATTCTTCTAAGATTTTTATGGTTTCCTGTCTTACATTTAAGTCTTTTATCTATTTTGTGTATGGTGTAAGTTGGTGGTCTAGTTTCATTTTTTTGCATATGTCTGTCCAATTTTCCCAACATCATCCATACTAATAAAGAGCTAATATGCTAATGGTTGATATACCTTTACAGTAACAACCAGGTAATTAGCATATTAGCTGGAGCATTGCTCCACAGACGGGGCGGAAGCGGGGAGATGCCCAGAGGAGGCAGGACCATCCCGTGCCGTGGAGGGCAGGGGTGAGAGCGCATAGTGCCCCCCTCACTGGTCCTTTGCCACCCACCACTCGCACTCTGACTGCCCCATGGCTCATCTGCCAGGGGAAGCACAGCTCAGCAGGCAGGAGGCTTCCTCGCTCTCCTCTGGTGCCATGACGGGGCAGAAGCGGGACGGTGCCCAGAGAAGGCAGGACCAGCCATATGGGACTCGAGGGACTGAGGGCGGGGCTTGAAGTGGCCAGAGAAGGCCAGAGTGTTTAGGAGCTGGGCCAGGAGTGCTGGAGCTTTGCGTGGAGAAGTTCGGGTGTCAAGGCAGGGCAGTGCCCCTAGTTTAATAAAGAGACTGTCTTGACTCTATTGTATGCTCTTGCCTCATTTTTCAAATATTTGAGCACTATAGCTTGGGTCAACTTCTGGGTTCTCTGTTCTGTTCCGTTGGGCTATACGTTTGTTCTTGTGCCAGTACCAGGCAGGTTTGAGAACAGTGGTTTTATAATACAGTTTGATATCTGATATTGTGAGTCCTCTAACTTTGTTCTTCTTTCTCAAGACTGCTGCCGCTATTCGAGGTCTTCTTCCATTCCAGATAAATTTTTGGAGAGTTTGTTCTAGGTCTTTGAAATAATGCCATTAGTATTTTAACGGGGAGTGCATTGAATCTATAGATTGCTTTGAGTAGTATGGATGTTTTAATGATGTTGATTCTACCAATTCATGAGCATAGTATATTCTTCTATTTGTTTATGTCTTCCTCTATCTCTTTTTTCAGCATCCTGTAATTTTCTGAGTACCAGTCCTTTACCTCCTTGGTTAAGTTTATTCCTAAGTATCTTGCTTTTAAACAAAGCCCTTTCTTTACATTAATTTTCCTGTTTTGAACAGAGAGAGCTACAATTATTCCACAGATCAGTTTGTTCAAAAACAGCCATCAAACTCTCTGTAAGGAAGCCTGTCAAAATCCTCAACAAACAGAAGCCACAGAAAGGAGTCTCTTGAATCCAGCTGTCTTTTCTGCTCCTGCAGCTCTGCTAAGATCCACCCCTCTTTTCAAGGGATAGTCAGCCGTGGCCCAGTGCTCCCAACTGTGTGGTGACAGCCTGGCATATTAGGGCTCATGGCTCCTCAGAGGTAAGGCAGCTGCCTGAACAGCCTGTGCCTGGACCATGGACACTGCTTCCCCTGAAGATAGCTGTCCTGAGTGGAGCAGGGGCTGAGAGGCTCACACCAGTCCCCATGGAAAGGTCTAAATTAGGAAATGGACTTTCTCTTTTTATTTTAATTCTCTATTGTTAGAGATTTAGAACAAGCATGTATTCTTTTCATAATAAAACAGAGTCTAATTACTAACTTTTAAAAATACTTAATTTTGAAAGTTCAAAACACCCATGAAGTATTTTTTAAAGGTTCATCTTCGTGAACTAACTCTTCAGTTGAATGAACTACCTGATTAGTCAGCATAAAACCCATGTCTTCAGGTGGCCCCAGGACATGGTAGTATCAATGCACACAACTGAAATGCAAACCAGAACTTCCGTTTCAGACCCCAGGCACGGTTACCTGGCGAGAGAGCCCACGGAAGAGGCCCCGGGTGAGGTTGAGCATGTTCATGGACCCTGAGACCTTGGCATACATGTCTTTGATGCCAATGAGACGGCAGATGGTGATGATGGCCCGGTGGCAGTGGAGACCATAGCCTAGGAAGGAGAGAATCAGAGTCATTCCCCTGCTGCTTTCACACAGCTCCAGGCTAAGTGTTTAGCAGACTCTGGTTCACAGTCCAGCTCATCACTTCCCGGCTGGATGACCTTAACAAGTTACTTAACTTCCCTGATGACCCTTATTTAAATGTTATTTGAACTAAAGAAATAATATAAATGTCTTAAGCACGTGGGCAGAAAAACGGGGTTGTTATGAAGATGAACTGAGCTGCCCAGCGGCACTTCCTCGCATCCTGCTAAGAACTAACCATCGAGGACACATATGTTGTCCCCCCTTGACTGCTTGGCTGCACTGAGCAGAGATGTCCACCTTCTTCTGGAAAGACTCTCTGGATTTATAACACTTTCCTCTGATGTTCTTCTGGCCTGTCCTTCTCACCTCCTCGCAGGCCTGACCTCCAGCCACGTGTCCTATTAATGTCTATTTACAATACCTGCTCCAGGAAGAGCTTTAAAAACAAACCAAATATATCTCTTCTCCTTTAAAGCCCTTATTTCCCATTATTCTCTGAATAAAAATAAAATAAAATAAAATACTCCACCCCACCCCCAAAGCCCTCTATGACCTGACATCTCGCTGACCTAATGCAGACTCCACCCTTCTGGTGCTGGCACTCCCACCTGGGGGACTTTGCACTTGGCGTTTCCCTGCCTGTTCTCCACACGGCTACTTCTCACCTTAAATGTCTCACTTAAATACCTCATCCTCAGGGGGTCAATCTTTAACCACAAGATTGAAGGTGTCACCCTTCCTTCCCAAGGCCAGGATCTCCCTAAACCGGCATGACTGCTGCTTCAGGCCCTCAGCAGCACCTATGTATCCGATGTTGCCCTCAGGTAGAATGTGGGCTCCATGAGAGCTGGATATGGCTCACTGCTGTGTTCCCAGAGCCTAGACCAGTACCTGGCAAATGCAGGTGGGAGTGACAGAAAAGAGCTCCAACTTTAGATGCTACCATTCTGATTAGCCAGATGTGAAACTTAGAAACCTCCTTATTTAAAGGCACAGCATTTTTTTTGGTGACTCAATATATGTGTGTAAAACTATATTCTTACCTAGAACTGTCCTTGCTATTTGAAAGAGAAAACTAATTGTGGGCTAGCTGTGCCAGATCACTTGAGAGCTGAGGGCTTTAGAAGGTGGCTAAAGACAGGCTAACAATGCAGTGGGTTATTCTTCTATGTGGAGTTATATACACACAGAATATATTCCCATGTGTGAAGGTGTATAGATGCACATACACCTGGAGAGGTGCACATGTAAGAAAGTGCAAGGCAGATGTTTAGAGGGGCCTCGGAGGCTCACTGGATGACCTGGCATGATGGGGAACACTGCAGGGAAGGTGTGTATGCTGCACAGCACCTGGACCACACAAGATGCTCCACCAATGGTAGCCACTATTTTGCAGAACCTGTCAACAATGTTAAATGAGGGCCTACTGTATGTACTTTGATTGTGAAGACTTCAAATGTAAAAAAATGTTGGCTTAATACAAGCTAAATTCATGTGTGTGTGCTGCATGAAATGCTTTGTAGTGCTGTGTGAGGAAGCAGATACTATCCTGCAGCCAAGCAGAAGTGCCTGTGTTTAAAGCTTAGGAACGTGGCATTCTTCATCTCCCCGGGACATGCACATGTACATTCACAAAGACACACAAGCATCTTTTTTACTTTCCTTAATACAGTTTTCCTACTGGGCACTCTTTTGGTTATTAATGTCCTCCCACAGAAATAGTGATGCACATGCTTTAGGAAAACTATCTGTAATGTATCATACTGTTTTAGCAGAATATTTAACCCCAATGCACAGGTAATAGGTTAAACTATATAGAAACCTGAAAAATATAGAAGAAACAGAAAATAAAAAATGCTAACCTCTATAATTAAATTAAAATTTATTTGAGAGAGAGGAGAGAGGGAAAGAGAAAGGGAGGGAGGGAAAGAGAGAAAAAAGGAGAGAGAGGGAGAAAGATATCAATGTAAGAGAGAAACACTGATCGGCTGCCTCCTGCACTCACCCTGACCAGAAGTGTAACCTGCCACCCCCTGGTGTATGAGGTGACGCTCCAACTAACTGTGCCACACTGGCCAGGGTGGGAGGCAATGCTTCAAACACCAATTATGTATAAAAAGTATTCAGGCTTCTTAAAATCTAACTTAGGCTTTCTGTTTGGTATTTTCAAAATGAGCTCAAGTAAAAGTGAGCAATGTAAAGGATATGATAGAACTACTGTAACTGCACTGCTTTATCTTCAAAAAATTGTACGAGTTTTTAAGTTACCTCTGGGTTGTTTCTTCATCTTGATATGTGTCCTTTTAAATCTTAAAGAGATATCATGGTATACTGCAGGGTGAAAACATAAAGATGAGCAAGTTAGGTATGAGCTTTAATGCCCTCGCAAATATTACACAGCAACTAATACGACCACAAGCAGCCAGCACACAGTGGCCAAGGATAAGTGACAAAGTCTGACTTAACCATCACCACCTTCTCAGGAGAGAAAGTTTGCTTCTATATTCTACATGTTTATTGTATGAATGTAGCAACAAGCAGAGGAAAACAAAGTTATCACAGAGATATATAGCCACATAATGAGCAAGCACAGCCTTGCAAATTTTAAAAGAAAATATTAAGACTCACTTGTATGGTCTTCATATCGTTCTATATAATGCAAATAGTGAACTGCTCTGTTCTTTGCCTGAAAGATGAAAAATATTTTTCTTAAATCTACTGTTGGAATGTACTTTTTCTCAGAGATTTCACAGTATCTTTTGCCCTGGTTGGTGTTGCCTAGTGGTAGGAGCATCAGCCCTCGCACTAAAGGGTCTGGGGTTTGTTTCCCGGTCAAGGACATGCACCTGGGTTGCAGGTTGGTCCAGGCCATGGTCAGGGCGTGAGCAGGAGGCAACCAATCGATGTGTCTTTTTCACACAGTTGCTTCTCTCTCCTTTCGCCCCCCTCCCATTCTTCCCTTCCACTCTAAAAATCAATAGAAAAAATATCCTCTGCTAAGGATTAACTATCTCTGCTAAGGATAACCTCTCATAAAATATTTTACTATGGAAAATTTCAAACTTACACAACAATAATTTCAGTATATATTTCTAAAAGCTAAAAACTTAATAAAAAAAGAAAGTTAATCACAATATCACTATCACAACCTCAAGAAATTAACAATAATTCCTTGGTGTCCTTGGACATTCTGTCAGTGTGGGACACTTCCCCAACTGTCTCACCATTCAGGTAACAATCACGTATGATGAAAATGATGTGAAAAGACACAGGTATTTCAGAAACTGCTCTTTGTGAGATGTGGGAACTTGGACAGGAAGCCTCAGGAGAGGGTTATTTTAGTTTATTTTTGTGTGTAGTTTCCATCATGTCTAGCAAGTAACCTACTGATCTCTTACTGTCAACAAAGGAAAAACATACCGTTTCCCCGAAAATAAGACAGTGTCTTATATTAATTTTTGCTCCCAAAGATGTGCTAGGTCTTATTTTCAGGGGATGTCTTATTTTTCCATGAAGAAGAATAAGGTACATTTATTGTTGAACAACAAAAAAAGGAAATGTATTACCTGTGTGTCCACACAATGTGCCCGACTCCTGCCCCACGCAACTCACTGTCTAATTGTGAGTCAGCCAGACCCCGTCAGGGCAGAGCGAGCAGCAGGTGGCAGCTTGTCCTGGCAGCGGTGCGGGCTCTCTGATTAAAAGAGACCTCGCACTTCCTGTCTGCTCTGGCTACGCTGTGGCCAACAGTGAGTGGTGCGGCCCAGAGTCTAGAGTTACAGTAGCTTTGGGGGGCCTTATTATCGGGGAGGCCTTATGTTCGGGGGGGGGGCTTATTATCGGGGAGGCCTTATGTTCAGGGAAGGCCTTATTATCAGAGGGGTCTTCTTTTCACGGAGGTCTTATTTTCAGGGGGATGTCTTACTTTCAGGGAAACTAGGTACGTACTTTTCTGAAAGCGTCCATCCGATTAGCGGCTTTTCCAATGGCAAAACCTTTAAAAGAAAAGGCCAAAATATGAAAAAAGGTACATGCTTGGCACATCTTTGACCACATTCCAAGTTTCAGCTCCTACAACATTTCATAGCACTTCATCTCTCCTATGCCCACAGCAAACCTGCTATGCTAAATGAATGACAAAGCAGGAGGCTACAGAGATTTGCTTCTCTGTTCTGGGACATTGGGAAACAGTATACTTTTGAGATATAAAACCCATAACATTACCTTTTATTAATCTCTACATAAAACTAAATAAACTCAATAAAACTAAACATGGTTTTGAATATTTTTGAAAGTACATTAAAATAACCAGAAAGGTTAGGAAAACATACATTGGTATAGAGTAAAACCGAGATTTCACTGGAACTTTCAAATGCAATTCAGATTTCAAAGAACGAGGGAGATAAAAATCAATGATTCTTGAGTTTGTGAATACTTAACTCAGGGGTCCTCAAACATTTTAAACAGGGGGCCGGTTCACTGTCCCTCACACCATTGGAGGGCCGAACTATAGTTCAAAAAGAAAACTATGAAAAATTCCTATGCACACTGCACATATCTTATTTTGAAGTAAAAAAAAACAAAACAAAGCAGCAAAAACACCTGGCGGGCCTGATAAATGTCCTCAGCAGGACACATGTGGCCCGCGGGACATAGTTTGAGGACGCCTGAGTGTTAACCCCATGTGGTTTATCACAAGTTACCATAAATGCCTCCACTGCCTGCTGTCACCATTAATTATTTAAAGTAACATAATACTGCTCCATAAGAGATGCAAGACATCTAAAAACCTGGGACAAATGGATTCCAATTCCTAATTTAAATAAACTTAAACTATACAAGTCCTAGAGGAAAATATGAGTGAATGTATTTATAATCTTCAAATGAAGGTTTTCTAAGCACAAAACCAGAAATCCAGACACAAAATCAGAAGTAATAAAAGACTGATAAATTTACTACATAAAGGTTTAAAACTTCTGTGGATTAAAATTTACATGTAGAAAAAAATAACAAACTAAGTCAAAATATGTGATAAAGTGCCAATGTCCTTAACTCACAAAGAACTATATCCTCAATGAGAAGAACAACCACACAACAGAAAAATGGGCAAAGCAAATGAACTGACAGACTCAAAAAAGAAACAATAATGGCCAATAAACAGCCAAAATGATGTCCAAGCTCTCATAGCGACATAAATGGAAACGGAAACAAGGAGAGAGGTTTCACTATGATACTGACGATCAGTAACGTTTGATTATATTCAGGGCTGGCAAGAGTGTGAGGGTACAGATGAACAAAAACCCATGTAACCTTTTGGGAGGGTTCTGACAATACTTATCAACATTCAAAATGCACACAATTTTGAGGCAGAAATTTCAGGGCAAACAATTTCCCCTATTGACATTCGTACCAAAGTACAACAAATTACATGTACAGGAAGCCGTTTTGTTTAAAAAAATACTACAAAATTGGGCTCAACATGAATATTCAACAAAGGGAAAAGGTAACAAAAATTACATTTACCCACACCATGGAACACTATGCAATCAGTACAAAGAATGAGGGGTAATCTGTTTATGCTAATACAGGAAGATCTCCGGATAATACTGACTGAGAAAACTTAGGTATATAATTATGAACATATTATGATCCCTTTGTGTAAATTAAAAAAAAAAAAAACTATGAATAAAGAATCTCTGGGAAAAATACAAAAATAACCGGTAAGACTGATTTCCTTTGGCAACATAATATACATATGTATGACTTGTTTTTAAAGTGTCAGTGTGGTTAAAGAGGCAGTTTTCTTTCCCTTACACATCAATAGACATTCACTATGGAAATTTTATAGAAAAGAAAATTTAAATGAATGGCCAACCTATGAACTAGAGTAAATATTATTAGCTTTTTCAGTATATATCCTTCCAGTCTTCTCTTTGCATATAAACATCCTATATAGCAGCGGTGCTCAACCTGTTGAACGACCCTTTCACAGGGGCCGCCTAAATACATCCTGCACATCAGATATTTACATTACAATTCATAACAGTAGCAAGATTACAGTTATGAAGTAGCAACGAAAATAATTTTATGGTTGGGGGTCACCACAACCTAAGGAACTGTATTAAAGTGTTGCAGGATTAGGAAGTTTGAGAACCACTGCTATATAATAAAAGGGTAACATGCAAACTGACCCTAAGGGTGGAATGACTAGGACGACCAGTTGCTATGATGTGCACTGACCACCAGATGCTCAAAACAGGAGCTGCCTTGTGGTGATCAGTGCGCTTCCACAGGGGGAACACCACTCGGCCAAAAGCTGGCTCATGGCTGGCCAAGGAGGTGGCAGGAGCCTCTCCCACCTCTGCAGCAGCACTAAGGATGTCCAACTAATGGCTTAGGCCCGCTACCTGGGAACAGGCCTAAGCCATTACTTGAACATCCCCCAAGGGCTCCCAGACTACCAGATGAATGTCTGACTGCCATCAGTTGGACAACCCCCAAGGGGTCCCAGACTGCGAGAGGGTACAGGCCAGGTTGAGGGACCACCCCCCGGCCCCCAACAAGTACATGAATTTTCGTGCACTGGGCCTCTAGTACTTTATAAAAAGTTTAAATAAAAAATTTATTGGGTGACTGGTTAATAGGATCATATATGTTTCAAGTGTACATTCCTATGATACTTAAAAAATAACCCACAGAAATTCGAATTATATTTGGTCTTATATGAAGTTGTGCTTTTTTACTTAGCATTATTTGTATAAGTTTCCATAATTCTTTAGTGACCTAAGAATACTATGATATATGGCTATATTCTTTTTATAACTATGTCCCTACTATTGAGCATGTAATGTAGTGGTTTCTTTCCCCCTCATTTTTCACTATTATACATAACACAATAGTGTTTCTAAAATACCATTGGTGCCTTGGCCCATGTGCTCAGTTGGTTGAGCGTCATCCCATGCACCAAAGGTCACCGGTTTGATTCCTGGTCAGGGCACATACCTGGGTTGTGGGCTCAATCGCCCAAAGGAGGCATACAGGAGGCAACAAATCTGTCTTTCTCTCTCTCAAACTCTCTCTCTCTTTTCCCCTATCCCTTCCTCTCTAAAAATCTGGCCCTGACCAGTTTGCCTCAGTGAATAGAGCGTCGGCCTGCAGACTCAACGGTCCCAGGTTCGATTCCGGGCAAGGGCATGTACCTTGGTTGCGGGCACATCCCCAGTGGGGAGCGTGCAGGAGGCAGCTGATCGATGTTTCTCTCTCATCAATGTTTCTAGCTCTCTGTCCCCCTCCCTTCCTCTCTGTAAAAAATCAATAAAATATATTAAAATAAATAAATAAATAATAAAAACCTGAATAAATGAAAACATATTTAAAAAAAAATACCCACTGGTCCTCACAGGAAAAGGCAGATGTGGGAAGATCTATTCTTTCTGTTCCCTCTAAGGGATTTCATGGGGTGACTATAGATTTGTGAACCCAAACCCCAAAAGATTCCATTCATCAGTAGAAAAAGCCTGGTCAGCAGCATGAACCCATGGACTCAGGCTGAGTAAAGGCCACACCTCTCCCCACTGCCGCCACCAGCACCCCTAACGTCACTGCACCTCATTCACCTGCAGCTCCTCTGCCATTCCCCACAGCGACCAGCACACGGATCGATTTCTTTCTTCCCTCTTTTGCTGTCATATTGAAAACATTTCTTACCTAGAAGACAAAATGTTTCATAAACATTTTACCTTAAGAAAACTCTGAAGTGGAAACTGGAGCAGCCACCTGACATGTGCAGCACATGCACACACGTGTGCACACACACACACCCATGAACAGACACGTCAGTCATCCTCGAGTCCATGAGCACAAACAGCAAGCTTCCTTCTTCCTACATTGTTTCTTCAGGAATAAAGTGGAAATAAGAATCTCTCCTCCTATTTCTCAGGGCTGTTAGTTCTTTTTAATATATTTTTATTGATTTCAGAGAGGAAGGGAGAGAGATAGAAACATCACTGATCAGTTGCCTCCAGTGCACCTCCTACTGGGAATCGAGCCCACAACCCAAGCATGTGCCCTCAGCCAGAATCGAACCTGGGACCCCCCGAGTCCACAGGCCAACGCTCTGTCCACTGAGCCAAACCAGCTGGAGCTTGTTAGAGCAGCTGAGGTAACTTAAAGGGATTTGAAACTACACAACACAATGCACCCATTTTAACATATGCAAAGGAAAAAAGGTGCTCATTAAACTCTGTCAGGGTTTATAACTAGTGGCTAAAAGACACATCCCAGTATCAGAGATGTTGAAGAAATGTGCATTTAGAAATAAAATGCAGTATATAGAAAAAATAGCATAAAACCAGATCTCTGTGCTGAGGATTAAGCTCACCTGAAAATAGAGAATTTGGAAATGCCTGCATATTATGAACTATAAGAAAACTTGCATTTTTTTTTGTGTGTATGATGTATATAAAAGTCCAGGAACCATGACACTGTTAACTCAACAGCTTACATAGCAGCCGCTTTCCCATAAAATGAGGTTAAAGGAAAAGGGAGCTGAGTCCACTGCTGTGGATCATCTTACAGTAAAACACCCACATATATAAGAATTCTTCAAAGGGATCAACTTCCAACAGGTATACACTGGGACCCAAAGACACAAAATACTTATAAACATATTTTAAGTTCTACAAACAACTGGCATTGAAGAAATAATATAGAAGATTCAGTCACAAACTCAATAAATGGTCATTCCACATGCAGGTAACACTAACAAGGCTGCAGCATCAGCTCGAAGGGCACTGCCCTGGAAAGTGACTGAACTTTACCTCAAGCAGGCTTGTTTCAAAGGCCTGCGGGGTGATTTCCCATCAAGAGCTGGACATCACAGCACCCCCACACTTCCCAGCCCTGCCCCATGGCTCCTGCAGTCCCTGCTCCCTGAACTGAAGCCAGATTCACCTGGTTCAAAATTC
>PVJC01018233.1:0-31568 GCA_004026665.1 Murina feae | reverse complement strand
GCAGGGGAGGGCAAGAGTCTGAGAGATCAACATAGAGGGGGTGCCTGCTCCAAGCCTCCACAGTGTGTCTGGTGGCAGGTCCCCAGCAGGTAGACACACACAGGAGGACTGCTCCGAGCCTCAGATGCGGCTGGGGGCAGGTCCCCAGTGGCCACACACACACACACACACACACAAAAGGCGCCTTGCAGACTGGGGGCCATCATAGGACATCCACTGAGGGATCCCAGACTGTGAGAGGGCACAGGCCGGGCTGAGGGACTCCCTCCACCCTGAGTGCACAAATTTTTGTGCACTGGGCCCCTAGTATATCATAAATGGTTCCTCGTTGCAGATGCCATATTGTCATGTAGTAAAGTACACCTTATGCATGTGGAGAAAAGCCCGATTACACCTATCTTACAATCTATAAACTTCAGAATTGGGTTAACTATTTTTCCCTGACCATTTAAAAGGTGAGGTACAAATATTATGAAGCTTCGTACCTTCACACCTCAAATTATGTTTTCTAAGAATAAGAACAATTCTCACATAGCCAAAAGACTGGCTAAGAAAATTAGTAATAACAGCATCCATTGTAACTGTCCCAAAACATCTCAACATTCTCTTTTTGTGAATCAAAGAACTCTGTTCATTTAAATTATTCATAGTTAATATAACCATTTTGGCAACCAGAGAAATAACAATGTGGTTCCTCCATGATGCAATATTTTCTAAACTCTGCAGCAGGGTGGCAGGTTCTCAATACAAATTGTCCATAAAAGTATTTTTTAAAATCTTTATCTGAGAAGCCTATGATTATATAATGATGATGTGATCTGTCCCAGCTGCTAAAAAACATACTGGCTAAAATTATGAAAAAAGTAGAAGACAAATATTTTTTCTTTTTGGTATTATGCTGTGCATGTGTAAACAGAAAACTACTGTACTTTCTTTGGATGAGGAGGAAAGTTTTCAAACACTGGTTGTAATGAGAAGTTCCATGGAATTATCATTAGTTTATCCATAGCCACTCAGTAATACCTGCGCCTTCACTTCTCATGCTTTATCTCTTGGTTACTTAACTTTTTGGTGGTCATCTTACTTTGTGTCCAGCCTACCCATCACTTTCAGGGACAGGTCTCCATAGGAGCTTCCGGAAGCAGAGCCCATTTACTTTTCTTAGTAAACATTTTGAAATATAAAATTCATACAGAAAACTATAGGAGGACAATCGTATGAGTATACAAGGTACTCATCCTACCTGGTCTTTAGCCATTCCCACTGCCTAGAACACTCTTCCATCAGATATATTCTAGGCATACTCTCTTTCCCTCTCACATCTTTATTCAAATTGCATTGTCTTGGTGAGCTCTTATTGACCACAATATGCAAAATTGCAACCCCCTATTCCAGGTGTCTCTCTATCAGAACATGGACCAAGGTGAGGCAGATGAGGGACCTAGGGCACAGACTTTCAAGGATGCACTCACTCTCAAGGTCCTGGAAGTGCAGGATTGGTAGTTGCTCAACATGGAGGGTGCATGCCTCTTTAAATGTGGTCCCTAGGTACTGCATTTGCCTCATTTTGGTGCCTGTCCTGAATCCTATTCCTGATTTTGCTGCTCTTTTCTCAAAGCCCTTCTCTAGAATGATAGCCTCTCAAGGATGGGGATATTATCTGTTTTGTTCACTGGTTATTTCTAGTTTTCACATAGTTCCTGGCACATTGTAGGCACTCTAAGCACACATTGCAAATTGAAATTTTCAGAGTGACTGGGGCCGTGCACCTATGACATGAGGCCATAATGTATCAAAAGGGATTTTATTCCAGGCACCTGCATGCAGGTGGGCTGGTACCAACAAAGGCATCAGCAAAGAGAGCAGAAAGGGGGAAAGGTTTGTATTAATTTTTGCTGGCTGCAAGTCGTTCTTGCTTATGTAAGGGTCCGGTTTGTGCTTGGTTTCTCCCAGTGTCAGATGGCTAGTAGTTATCTGAACTATGCGGTGCTCAAGGTTGCAAGCTTTCTGCAAAATATCTGCTAAGTACAATAAGTTTTTCTCTGTCCAATTTTATTCTCTTTAGCCCTTTCACAAATGAATGAATGAATGATTGAATGAATGAATGAATGATTAAATGTATGTTCTTGGTGTAAACATTTCATTCTTCCTTCTAGCAGTGTACTTAATGCAGTATGTTAGGTTTTGAGCTTTTTAACTTCAATGATCAGGTCTCTTCATTTATTTGTTCTTATGCATAGCACCGTATCTGCCATACTGGCCACTTAACAAAGGTTTTTTGCCAACCTCTGAGATATAATTTTGGTTCTCAGCATAACATGTCATCACCCTGCCAGCCATTATTACACTAAGAAGAGCCTAACTCTTGGAAATGACTGGAGATAACGTGACTGAGATTTGTACAAGATATTGATCCCTTCTGCAGCTGTTTTCTAGCTGAAAAATGCACATAATTAACTTCACTCCATGCAGTATAATTCTGTGTCATTCTGTACAGAACTCCTCATGGGTAGCTGGTTCAGTATATGTTTATACTTGTGATCATTTTGTATTCCTATAACATTTTATTACATTTTTTTCTATAATAAATGTAGGATTTCCTTAAGTTTATATTCTTATTTAGTTCTTACAATACTCTCTTCAATTACCTTTTCTTTTTATTCTCTTTGAATTATCTATTTCCATTTCTTCTCTTTATGTCATATTCTATATTAGGTTCTTCTTTTCTTTTATATACATTATTAAGTAATATGTGCCCAGAACTATGCCAGCACTCTGAATGTAAAGGAAATTTAAGCACAACCTCTTCTTCGAGGAACTCATGGTGTAGCTGGAGAAAAACATGCCAGCAATTAGAATTGATCATTGTCCAAGCTCTCACACAGGGTGCTGTGGGACGCAGGAGGGCAGGGCTACCTTCTCTCTTGCAGCTGGTTCTTCTACAATCTTAATTGAGTAGACGCAGTTTCTTGATCCTGCTTAGTCTCTCAGGTATTTCCCTTCTGAAGAAATTTTTTTCTATTTTCTTTAATTTATAGTTACTTTTCCTTCATTATATTCTCTTGATGCTGTTTTCTTGCCTCCTTTTTCTAAATAAAACCTTAATTTAAAAAAATCCATTATATGTCACTTCAGAGATTTAGTCATAAAGTGAATACTTGGTTTCTTATGGCGTAAATACTTCAAGACTCTTACAGTATATGTGGCAGTGAATCATAGCATTGTGTGCAGCAGCAGGTGTCCTCATCTCACTAGCAATAAGTACAGAACCATGTATACCTGATGGGAAAAGAAGCAACAGATCCTCTGCCTCACTAAGCATTGGTCCTTCAAAGGCAGTTTCCATGCAATATCAAGACTTTTATCATGACTTACAGCTGTCATAGGAAATGTTTTTCTGTGAAAAAAATATTATTCACTATTGAACATATACCATATGCAAAAAATATCAATGAGTATGACGGATATAAAAATAATGAAGAATATTAATGATTTGGGGATATTAAAACATAAATTAGGCATAATAACGTGAGAATTTTTAAAAAAATGTATCTGAAATGAAACATTTCTACCATATAGATATGAAATAAAGGACAAAAGCTAATTTGTGGTAACCAAGATACCAACTATATTTTACTTATTAGAAAATTCCAAGTAAAGTAATGTTTCAAAGGGTTTATTTCTCTAGAAATACTTACTGCAACTTTTGATGTCATCTCTATTCTTGAAAGTAGTGACATAGATAAACTGATGGAGGAAAGATGACATTTGAAATGGAAAAATGTAATAGTCATTCTATTAAAATATTGTTATTTGTTTACTATATAGTTCTATGTTAGAGCTGGTGGTTAAAACACACACACACACTATTTTTCCCCCCCTCTCTCTTTCTCTCCTTAAAGTATATTCTCTACATAGCAACCAGAATAATCCTTCTGAAAAGCAAGTCAGATGATTAACAAATTTGATAATGTATCTACTCTACTTGAAATCTCCCACCAAAACAAATAAAGCAAACCAAGTTATGTGGACATTAATGAGGACATATGCAGGGTTGGCATGGCGAATGTCCTTCTTTATAAGGCAGAATTGGTGTAAATTAATAAAGTTAGGTGCAGAAACAAGGATCAAGAACAAAGTGAATGCCTGACTGAAGAGCAGGCATTATATTTCAAAAGTGTTGGATTAAGGAGGCACTAAAGTTCCTTAAGTGGCTTTAGTATATATTTTTTAAAAGACTCAATTTGACACTCATTCATTGGCTGCCTACTGTGCGTTCTTGTTTCAGTTCTGTACCTTGATGACTTTGATCTGAAAACAATGGAAGTCCCTTTTCTTGAGGAGTACACAGTCCGTACAGATGATCTTGGCAACTGTGTATACCACTCTAGAGTGAGAAGATTAGAGACCTATTATTTGGTTAGGCAACAGGGACTAAAATTCAGGTGTAAAGTTATAAAATTTGAGTCTAGAATGTGGCTGAAAATAGAAAATACAAATTCCATATTATAGACATTATTTGACAAAATTACACATATTTGGTAGCTGAATAAAAGAGTAGTAAAAATAACTCCATTTAAGAAGCTTCATTTTCAATTATTTATTAAAGGCATAAGCTAATCACATATTCACTAATTTATTCAGTCATTCAAACCCTAATTTTTAATATTTTCCATGTGCCGGCTACCCCTAGGATCTACCTTTACAATCATCCTGTGTAAATAAATTTGTTTAGCATTATCATCTTTTAGATTTGTCTAATTAGTAGTATTAATTTTATTACGAGAGAAAAAGATAGCATTGACTGAAGAGATATACAGTATTTTGTGATGGTTCTTAATGTACTTTTAA
The DNA here is from genome assembly GCA_004026665.1 of Murina feae. NCBI lineage: Eukaryota > Metazoa > Chordata > Mammalia > Chiroptera > Vespertilionidae > Murina > Murina feae. The sequence goes on along the minus strand of PVJC01018233.1, from coordinate 26,717 downwards.
TACTAAGATTTAAAAGCAAAATTTATTAATTAATTTTTCTCCTATCATTTAGAAAATTTTGTCATGTATAATGTAAATTCCCCATACCTCTTCTGAGTGTAGGTATGGATTTTTCAAAAAGACTTAATTTGATAATCCTTTCCCAAGTTATTTAAATGTAAAAGAAGAAAAAAGGAAAACTTTACTTTTTCTGAAAATATAGTCATTTGATATATTTTTATGTAATTCTTAAGTAGTAGTATGAAATTCAACCTGATCCGAGAAAATATAATTTTAGTTTTACAAAGACTACAGTTTGCATGGTTTTGAGGGATGCCAATATTTGCAGTTTGATTTTTGATTTTACATATGAAAATGTGATAATGTTTTGTGTGTTGGGCAGAGACTTTGCTTCTAGTAATGATGGAGTAACAGAGTCCAGACTTTGCTTTGTGCTGTGAACAACTGAAAACTTGACACAATGTATGAAATAATTGTGTTCTCAGGCTGAGGAGCAGCACATGACCTTGATTTCAGAGGGGAGACAAACAAGGTGAACCTTAAAATCACTCAGGCTTTCTGCCTGGAGGCAATTTCCTGGTTGTTGTTCACTGAGAGAGAACAAAAACAGAGTTTAGCCATCTTGCTAATTTAAGAAGACAGAAACTGGAGTTTCCGAAGGCCAAGGCAGCTAGAATTTGTAATGCAGAGTAAGCGGGAGGAAAGATCTTTGCAGAAAAAGTCCCAGAAGTTGGCTGCAAATTCCCTTGAGTATTTGATAGAATGCTGATTTGAGCATGAGTAGGATAAAATTCAAGAAGTCTAAGTAGCCCTAGCTGGTTTGGCTTAGTGGATAGAGCTTTGGCCTGTGGACTGAGGGGTCCAGGGTTTGATTCTGGTCAAGGGCACATTCCCAGGCTGCAGGCTAGATCCTTAGTAGGAGGCGTGCAGGCAGCAGCTGATGTAGGATTTTCTCTCATCATTGATGTTTCTATCTCTCGTTCCCTCTCCCTTCCTCTCTGAAACCAATAAAAATATATCTTTTAAAAAGTCCAGGTAAAGAATAACTCCTGGGTAGCTGGATTGTAAAGCTCACATGGGGCCAGAAATTGTTCCAGTCTTCACAAGACAGAGTGGCAACACCTTGTTAAATGCACAAGAAATTAAGTAGAGACCCGAGAGGGGCCACACCTTAATAATGAGACCAAACTATTCAAAAAATAGAGACACTTATCCTAGAAGATTAAAAACACGACTCAGACTGAGCCACAAGTAACTTAGCTGCCTGCCAGAAGGAAGGGCAATACTTCAAGAAAATATCTCCAATGCTCTACACCTTACTTGTGACCACACATGGTCAGCGTCTAGTTAATAAACTTCAGATATATGACAAAGTGAGAAAAAGTGAGACATAACCTGAAAAAAATCAAGTAACAGCAACACTCCCAGAAATTACATTGATGAAGAAATTAGCAGTAAAAAATATTAAAATATCTACTTAAAGTACATACTAAAGAATTTAAAACAACACATGAATATCATGGGAAGGCAAATAAAAATATTAAAACATTACAAAATGGGATCTATACAATAAAAACTAAAATATATAAGAAATGATATTTCAATGAATGGAGTTACCAGATATTAGAGGTTATAGAAGTAAAGATCAATAAAGTTAAAAACATAGCAACAGAAAATAGGAAAATGAGGCATGCAGAGGGAAAACAAAGTTAAAGAAATGAACAGATGTTCCATGACTTACAGAATACAGTCAAGAGCTATATTACAAGCACAATTAGAGACTCAGGAGATAGGTCAGAGAAAATCATTAAAGAAATAATTACTTAAAAATATTCAAATGTAATGAAAATGTAAACTCTAATTCATGAACCTTAACAAATCCCAAAGAACTTGAACATTGAAATATATTGACAGGGAATTTTTAAAGTTATCTTTTTATTGAACACATAATTAAATTACTAAAAACCAGTGATAAAAAAGAAAATCTTAAAATCAGCCACAATAAAAAGTTCTGTTACAAACATAAAACAAAGTCAGAATTACAGCTGACTTCTCATCAGAAACCATAAGCAAATCAAGGAAGGAATAACATGTTTAAAGGGTTAAAAGAAAAAAAATCTTTTAACCTAGAATTCTATTTCCAAGGACAATGGAATGGCAGAAAATGCTAAAAGAATTTTTTTTAAAAAAACTGTCAATTTAAACTTTCCTACCAAGTGAAAATATTTTTTCCCAAAAATTAAGCCAAAAAGACGACTTGTCAAATGAATAAATGGTGAAAGAACTCATAATTCTCATACCAGCACTACAACAAATGTTAAAGATTGTTCTTCAGAATAAAGAAAATTATAGAGGATAGAAAATTGGGTCTATACAAAGGCCTTAAAAGCACTAGGTGTTATAATATAAATATAATATATATTTATTGGGTAAATATAAAATATAATAATTTTTTTCCAAAAGTGCATTTTGAAGATGATTGTTTAAAGCAAATATAAGTTTCATAGGGGATTATAAAATATGTGTAAGAAAAATGTACTAAAACAATACCCAATAGAAAGGGAGATGGAAGATTGTAGGGTCTTACCATGTACATGAAGTGATATAATACTATTTGAATGTAGGCTGTGATAAGTTAATGGTGCATATTTTCAACCCTACAACAGCCACAAAAGCAACACAGAGGTTTAGCAAGTCTGCCAATCTTAGAGATAAAATGAAGTGCTAAAAAAATTCTCAATCCAAAAGAAGGCAGAATAAAAGGAAAAGGAAACATAGGACAGATGGAATAGATAGAAAAAAAGAGATGATTGATGCATATCCAATCACACCAATGATTCTAATAAATGACACATTAATAGAAAGGCAGAAATTGTCAGACTGGAGATGAAAGCAATATCTAATCATGTGCTGTTTACAAGAAACTCACTTTAAATGCAGTGTGTTTTGATGTTTATTTTTGTATTATCTAAGTGAAAAAGTACTTACCAAACAATTTGAAAATGGGAGAAAATTTAAGCTGCTCAGATAATGACGGGTTCTTCAGTGATTTTGGACTAGTCATTTTTCTTCTAACAATTTATGTGACCTTTTGAATTCACTAGAGCAAATAGTGGTAGCAAAACCAATAACTGGGCTATACTTTCTTAGCCATCAGTCTGTTTTTATCCATATTAAATTTCTCAGACTTTCATAATTATAATATGAAAGTTATAAAATTCCATAACTCCTCAGTTTTTATGAATTGAGTTTTTATTATATAGAAACTTTTGTGTTTAAATATTACCTGTTCCTTCAGATAAGAAAGCTCTATCTTTACTTTCTGAGAATAATTAATACCTATTAATATAAATAAGAATAAAATTCTCCTGTTTTATTATTGACTCTGTAAAAGATAAGGTAGTCAATTCTCCTTATTAAATAATTATTGAAAAACTTCCAAATTCAGCATGAAATGAATTGAAATTCACATTTTTTTTAACTTTCATAGGTAGTATATTTTATTTTATTTTTATTTTTTTTAATCTTTATTGTTCAGATTATTACATTTGTTCCTCTTTTTCCCCCCCATAGCTCTCTTCCTCCCAGTTCCCACCCCACCCTCTGACCTTAACACCTCCCACCCGCTGTTCTCATTCATAGGTGTACGATTATTGTCCAGTCTCTTCCTGCACCCCCAACACCCTTTTCTCCCTGAAAATTGTCAGTCCAACGCCTTTCTATGCCTCTGATTCTATTCTATTCACCAGTTTATTCTGTTCATCAGATTTTTTATTCACTTGATTTTTAGATTCACTTATTGATAGATATGTATTTGTTGTTCATAATTTTTATCTTTACTTTTTCTTCTTTCTCTTCTCAAGGGATACCTTTCAGCATTTCATATAATACTGGTTGGGTGGTGATGAACTCCTTTAGCTTTTTTTTGTCTGTGAAGCTATTCATCCGACCCTCAATTCTGAATGATAGCTTTGCTGTGTAAAGTAATCTTGGCTGTAGGTTCTTGCTGTTCATCACTTTGAATATTTCTTGCCACTCCCTTCTGGCCTGCAAGGTTTCTGTTGAGAAATCAGCTGACAGATGTATGGGTTCCCCCTTGTAGGTAACTAACTGCTTTTCTCTTGCTGCTTTTAAAATTCTCTCTTTGTCTTTTGCTCTTGGCATTTTGATTATGATGTGTCTTGGTATGGTCCTCTTTGGATTCCTTTTGTTTGAGGTTCTCTGTGCTTCCTGGACTTGGAAGTCTATTTCTTCCACCAGGTATGGGAAGTTTTCTGTCATTATTTCTTCAAATAAGTTTTCAATATCTTGCTCTCTCTCTTCTTCTGGCACCCCTATAATTCTGATGTTGGTACGCTTGAAGTTGTCCCAGAGGCTCCTTACACTGTCTTCATATTTTTGGATTCTTTTTTCTTTTTGCTTATCCATTTGGGTACTTTTTGCTTCTTTGTATTTCAATTCTTTGACTTGATTCTTACATTCCTCTAATCTGTTGTTAGATCTCTGTGTAATATTCTTTATTTCAGTCAGTGTATGCTTAATTTCTAGTTGGTCCTTTTTCATATCCTCGAGGGTCTCATTATATTTATTGAGGGTCTCACTAAATTTATCAGCGGTTTCTAGAAAATTCTTGAAAAACCATAAAACCGTGGTTTTGAACTCTATATCCAGTCATTTGCTTTCCTCCATTTCTGTAATTTGTGATCCATTTCTTTGTCTCCGCATTTTGGCTGCTTCCCTGGGTTGATAGAGTGGCTTTCTGTATTAGGTGATCACTGAGAGGAAATGACCTCCAAGCCACTTGGTTATTGAGAGTCAGCTGTGTCTACAGTGGGAGAACTTCTGTGCTGGAGACACCCTTATGGGGCAAGAGTTGTTTCTGTGGGGATTTGATGCTCACGGAGTCTGCCTCAAGTGTGTCCCTTATGAATCTGAGGAGTTGTATTTAGGATTGTACCACTCAGACCTCTGGATAGCTGGCACTTGTATCTCCAAGGAGATGCTATTTTAGCTTTTTCCTGAGGTTTCCCAGCATTTCATATGAAAAAGCCTCTGCGTCCAGCTTGAGTGGGGCAGGCTCTCGGAGAGTCTACAGGGCGGAGCAACCAGCTATGGCTGCTTCTCAGTCCTGCCCTAAGAGGCACCAGGTCTCAAGCCGCTATGGAGTTCCTCCTGGTGCCTGATGGTGCCCAACAATGTCCGACAGTGCCAGACAGTCCAGCTCCTCCCTGTATGGTTCTGAGTCCCCAGAAACTCACCTGGAACTGGAATTCTGAGTGGTCGGGAGCTTGTGCCTCCCTCTGGTACGAAATGCATCCAGCACTTTCTGCAAGCCCCTTTGTACATGCCTCCATACCTCTGCACTTTATTTCTGCACCTCCTCTGTGTCTCAGTCTATTTCTAGTTGTAGAATTTCCACTCAGCCAGCCTTCCTGTGGGTCTGGGTGGTGTCCTTTTTTTTCTTTTCGTTGTTGTGTTAGAATAGTTGTGCCCAGCAGCAATTCCAGTGTTCACCTATGCCACCATCTTGTTGGTTCCATGGTGTAATGGTTAGCACTCTGGACTCTGAAATTCACATTTGAACTCTAAGATAATCCATTACTTAATTGTTTCCAGAATATAAAAGTTTTTTTAAAGTTACTTTTTTATTGCAGTTTGAAAACAAGTCACCGAAATAGCAGACTTTCTGGAGAAACCTTTGGGCATATGAAATATTGCTGTGTTACAGGTCATACGGAAAGGAGAAGTGAGCTGCTGCTGGATTTGCACAGCCTGTAAAGAGAATGAGTATGTGCAAGACGAGTTCACCTGCAAAGCCTGTGACTTGGGGTGGTGGCCCAATGCAGATCTCACAGGTAGGAGCTGCTGCACTTGTAGACATTGTCTCGGATGATTGGCCCTTTCACAATGTTTAAAATGTGAGCCATCAGCTCATGCCCTGTTCAATGTTTATTTACAGTATGCACTCTCTAATGCTCATGTCAAAATGTATACCCAGACCTCTTATAAATTTTTCATGATTTATGTTAAAAGTAAAGTATATTTAAATCTAAATTTAAAAATGTATTGACAATGAATTCTGGTATGCCAGTTGTTTTGTTTCTTTATAAAATTTCACTTAAAGGTATTTCTAATTGCTTGAATTTATATTTGAACATCATGTGTGAGGTACTACAGCAGGCTCTATAGGTACAAAAATAAGTGAAATATAGTCCCAGCCATGTTTTGCTTAATATATATTAGGGAAAAACATGTAAAATATAGCCCAGCTGGCTTGGCACAATGGTTGAACTTTGACATATGAACCAGGAGGCCACAGTTTAATTCACAGACAGGGCACAAGCCCGGGTTGCATGTTTGATCCCCAGTGTGGGGCGTGTAGGAGGCAGTTAATCAATGACTTTCTCTCATCATTGATGTTTCTATCTCTCTCTTCTTCTTCCTTCCTGTCTCTGAAATCAATACAGACATATTTTTTAAAAAATCCTCCTTGACTATAAGTAGATGAATATTAATATAATTATCCTTTTAAATAATTTAATCCACTTTAACATTCAAATGAGTTGAGCCAGCAACAGCTTAGATTGCCTTTATCTTACAATAGCCAAGTGTTTCATATATCCAAATAGCCATATTTTTCAAATCTTTTCTTTAGGATCTTTTAGAATATACATCTCTCACACAAATTTATACTTAGTGTTAAATGCCATCTGTTGTTTCTGCATCTTTTAGTCTTTTACATGAATGGAAAATGAGATCTCATTTGCCACTTATTTTGTGTCATGTCAGGTTCAGAGCAAGGGTGCAATACAGGACAAAATGTTGTTGGTTGTTGCCATGGTAGCAATAATTGTTAAAAAAGAAAACCCACAGTCAGAGAATCCCAAAAATCACTAGAAATACTCAGAGGAGTAAATGCATTGCTTTTAAGCAGATATTTTATTTGCATGGGTAGATTTTTTTTTTACTGAATTTCAGTTAAAATTGATAAGCTATTCTTTTCTGAGAAATTGTGCTTTTTTAAATTGAAGACAAAGTTTCTTAAGGTATGTTTGAAATACTTTTGTGAGATAGCTGCTTTCCATATATGCTCCATAGACTCTAATATTAATGAATAAAAGCATGTTCATAAGTGAGTTTTTATTGTTATTAGCACATGTTTTTTGGCTATGAAGAAAAATTGGTATATTTCTTAGAGGATGTGATTTCTGAAGCTCTTAATAAGTTTGTCATATTTTCTTTTTGGGAAAAATGCACAGTTTTTACACTTCATTTTTTATGATGCATAAACAGGGCTCTCTTCTGCCATAATACATAACTTAACAGTAGTTTAAAAATTCATGGGACAATTATATATAATCTAATGCTACTTATTTCTTTTAAAAAGTCAAATAGTATAAGAGAACTCCTCTTATACTGCACTAAAAGCTAGACTACACTAAATTTAATCATTAAAAATAGAAAATACTAAATTATAGCCCTGGCTGAGTATGTCAATTGGTTAGACTGTTGACCTGATATGCCAAGGTTGAGGTTGAGGGTTCAATCCCTGGTCAGGACAAATATAGGAATCAATCAATGAGTGCATAACTAAAGGGAACAACAAATCGATATGTCTCTTTCATCCTCTCTCTCTCTCTAAAAGTCAATGAATGAAAAAATTTAAAAGACAATACTAAAGTATGAAAATTAACTAATTTTTAACTAAATTAACTAACCATTTTTGTCCATTAAAGTAGTTGCAGTGATCTCTCATACTATCTATTTATTTACTTAATTTTATATTATATACAATCATCTGCTTTATACCCATTTTTTCTATTTTCTTCCTTTCTTTCTTTCTTTCTTTTTTTTTTTTTTTAGCAACTGGGGTCATATGAATGAATGAAATAAGGTTTATATCCTGGGGGATGAGCTTCATATGAAACTAGAAATGTAAACAGTCAGTTATGATATAAATCCTACAATAAGAATATGTGCAAAATATCATATTAACACAGAATAAAAAAAGCAATTATTTTTTCCAGGGAAGAGAAAAGCCTTCACAGGGGAAGGAACATTTGAGTTGAACAGTGAATATTAAATAAGCAATTCATATTAATGTAATAACATTAAAGAAAGCATTCTGATGAAGCCTTATGTAATCATGAAGTATTAATGTAAATGTTATTAAATGCCTAAGACACTTTGGGTAGAATAATTGTGGTCTTTATTTCTTGATTCATATTGTTTTCTTTGCCTAATTGAAAAGAAGTCCAATATTACATTTTAGCTTCCTCCAATGCATTTGGATCTTAAGGTGAGCCAATATTTGGTTCAAAAATTAGTAATAATCCCTCGTCTTCAGATGAGAGTTATTACCACTTCTCTTGGATTTTGCTCAGAAATTTGTAGTCTATTTGAAGGAAACTGACTTATACGATGGTTATGGATTGTCTGAGATAACTCTAACCATGGAAATTGTCAGGTTCTTAAGTTTCCAGGACTTTAAGTACATTTTGTACAACTCCCATAATGACTTCTCCTTTTGGATGATGAAGCTCAGGTAGGCTCAGAATACCTTTCACCACATGTTGAAGGTAACCTCCACCCCTTCTAGTTTTGTGATTCCCAAATACGCCTGGAGGTTGGGTAATTCTTCTCTTGAAACCTCACAATAGGACGAAAGTGCTTCATGGAGTGAGCTTCGTTACTGCAGTGTTCATCATGGCAATCAGATGGCACCAGGACAGATGGAGCTCTGGCCACTGTGGGGCCTAGCAGTGCAGGAGAGAGACTGCCAATTGAATTTCCAGAGTCTTAGGAGGAGAAAATTCTCCAAGTCGTGTTTCCTGGCCTTGCTCAGGAAGCCTTGTACTCAGGAAGCCATCATTTAAGGTTTTCAGATAAGCTTTTGAGGTGACAGTTTTTAAAGTCCAAATCAGATGCATCTGGCCACCAGCAGGTGTGTTTATTTAAATTTTGATCCTAGAGCATCAAACCCTGGGCACATGAATGCCAGCAGGCACCCTTCACTTTTTAAGTAGAATTTTTCAGATGCTTCATCTTCTAAATGGAGCCTCCTGTCATGCTAGTTCTCGGCTATGAACATTTTAACATTGATGCCACAATGCAGAGTGATGCCTGTAAATGGATTCCAGTGATCCTCTCCCCTACTCACCTACCTACCTACTTGCCTATGTGAATTCTTAATGTGATGATAAAACTGTGGGGAAATGTTCAAGTTTGAAGTACCTTAGGCGAATGCCTGAATGAAGCAGATTGAGAGGGGTGGTCATTGTGTTGTGCTGCAATTTGGTCATAGCCAAATTCTGTTAGAATGATGGGTCTTGTTTGGGCATTCCGATTACATTGCAGATTACTAAGAGAAGGGAATGGTGGGGTACTGACAGTGATCTTTGATTCATCTTGCTTTATGTTTTTTAACTTGAATTCTACTTGATTAGATTTCAAAGTAATCTTGGCATTCAAATGGAAGGACCCTGAGGTGAGGGTTGTAAGAGGGGGAAGGCACAGCTTGACATTGATACTAGCAGGGGTGGGAGTGAAGAAAGGGAAATGGGTGGTTAGTTATATTGCAGAGGATGCTGGTGGTAGGGAATGTGGGTTGTAGAGAATTCTCTGGAGAAAAAAGGAGAGGGCAGAGCTCTGGAGGATTTAATAGAACTTGTGAGCAAATACAAGTTAATATTAGTAAATTGTTAATGCTAGTTCCTTGGATATATTCTAAAGCACTTAGGACTCTCAGTGCAGGGGAAAAAGCAAAATTATTTTGCTTTACTGCAAGGTGGGAAAGACTGAAAAGGTGTAACTGAAGACCTGAGTATGGGTCATTTGAAAGATGGGTCTCACAAACTTGCGTCAGCAGGGTCCTAACAGCTTTCACTGCTTTGTAAGCTTCTTAAGTGGAGTATCTGAAACTGTGAAGATGAGTCATAGAAAAGACCAAATGCTCCAATTATGGACTTTTAATGTATTTAAGTTTGAGCCCAGCCAGTCTGGCTCAGTGATTGAGCATCAATCTATGAACCAGGAAGTCACATCTCAATTCAAGGTGAGGGCACATGCCTGGGTTGTGGGCTCTGTCCCCAGTGTGGGGCATGTAGAAGGTAACTGATCAATGATTCTCTCTCATCACTGATGTTTCTATCTCTCTCTCCCTCTCCTTCCTCTCTGAAATCAATACAAATATATAAAAGATAAAAAAGATATACTACTGGTATTTAAGTTTGATATTTTGCTATACACTTAAAATGAGATTAGATATATGCTTTTGAGTTACTCTTGTTGGTTTACAATTTGTTTCTATTCACTGAGATTTTGTGATTGAAAATTCAGAGCAAAGTGCAAAACAAGGATTTCTAAAGGAATTTTTATGTTACATCATACCTTATAAACACATCACTTGTCTTTTCTTTGTGGCCAGTATTAATAGTACCAACTGTTTTTGCTTAATATTATTATTTCAAAGTCATTGAACAAGGAGAACCAAATAATCTTTTGTGGTCACTGTAAAATGACTGTGACATTTGGTAGCAAACAATCCATGTACCAAGTTAGAGTTTAGCATCCATCATATTTTTAGTCTAAAAGTTTTGCTTTTTAAGTGATCCAGTACTTGAGGGGAAACTATCAGCCAAAATCAGTTTGGGGGATAGAGCAAAATGGGATGTGACCTGATTGTAAAACTTTAGAGAAGGATCTGAAAACCCTTTATGATATCACTTGTTTGAGATGCATCTACTGAATTGATAAAGTAATACCAGTGGGTTTTTGGGTTTTGTTTGTTTGTTTGTTTTTGTATTTTTATTATGGCCCTCTTCCCTTTAAATTTCACTTTAGAAATTTTAAATCTGCAGTACATTTTGCCCTTAGGGATTTTGCTGTCTTCTGGTGTGTTGGTTTTTTAAAATGTTTTAAAACATGTAAGTCTGATTGTTCCATTCTTAATCAGTGACTTGAGCATGGCACAATTACTGTCCTTGGGATTTAAAGAGTATTAATTATGCACATATGGGGAAATAGGTTGGGTATGCTGTTGTGCCATTGAAATTGTAAAAGTAGGTGGTGAGAAGTATTTGTATGTCGCTCTGTTTGATAAGAACTAGTACTGTTGCCTCATGTATGTGACTAATCCTTTTTCTTTCTCATTATCCTATATAATAAAAGGCCAATATGTAAACTGGTTGCTATGATATGCACTGACCACCAGGAGGCAGATGCTCAATACAGAAGCTTACCCCTGGTGGTCAGTGCGCTCCCATAGGGGGAGCACCACTCAGCCAGAAGCCAGGCTCATGGCTGGCAAGTGCCTCTGTGGCAGCGCTAAGGACCCCTAGGAGGATGGCCGCCTGCCAGCTTAGGCCCAGGGAGCAGGCCTAAGCCAGCAGACAGACATCCCCCAAGGGGTCCTGGACTGTGAGAAGGTGCAGGCTGGGCTGAGGAACCCCCTTCTCCCCCCCAGTGCATGAATGTCGTGCATCAGGCCTCTAGTAGTACAAATAAAGGTTTGAATTCTAAACTCAGAAAAAGAAAAAAGAAACTCATATTAAAATCACTAAGGAATTTAGCCTTCAGCAATATTAAGATTCCTTTTCATTTGTCCAGAGAGTTGGGAATAAATTGTTTGTTGTTTTATGTAAGGCCCTTGTGTAAAGATTTCTAGTCCAGAGCAGTCTGTTTAACATGATCACCTCTAAAATATTTCTATTATATTTTAAGATGTTTTTATATTACCTTTTTACTGCAGATCTCAATAATTGCTTTCTGAAAGCAATTGTTTTACATAGCATCAATGCATAAAAATTGACATTATTTTTAATTTTTAAAAAGTGCCCTAAGACTTTTTTTTAAAAAGTTTCTATCTTTTGTTAAATAAGTGAATTATTCTGAAAGCATACCAGCTATTATATATCTGCTATTTTCTTTTAACAATTTGTTAATGCCACAAAGAGGGTTGTGGTAGTATTGCATTTTGTAGTAGTTATTAGACTATTTATTATATATTAAATCTAATAGTTTTCCTTTTTATTTTTAGTATAAGAACAATAGTACTGGGTTGTTTAAAATTCATTTCTGGGTTAGGAACACTTCTTAAGTGACATAAACACAACCCTGAGATTTCTCTACATTGATTAAGATATATGAGTATTATATCAGTGGATAGTAATATAGGAAGGAGAAGAAGCAACAATTCATAATTAGCTAATTAGCTAGTAGAAAATGTTGATTGTTTTAATAGGGTTTTATTACTTATGATAACATTTAAACAACCTTGTACAAAATCTAAACATATTTGACCAATTTAGTTTATGCCTGCAATTGTCCTTATGAATTGGCTATTGAATTAAGAGATTGGTTTTAATGGACAAATTGGTTATCTATTGCTGTATCACTCCAAAACACAGTAGCTTATAACAAACACACATTCATTATCTCACAGTTTCTGTGGGTCAGGGAGATGGACACAGGTTAGCTGGGCTCTCTGCAGCATGATCTTTCACAAGCCTAAAATCAAGGTGTCAGCTAGAGATAAGGTCTAATCTGAAGGATAGACTTCTACTCCCACTTGTGTGGTAATTGTGACAATGTAATCCTCAAAGGTTATTGAACTAGAGTTTCAGTGTTTTGCTGGTTGTTGGATGGGGACTAATCTCAGTTCCTTGCAACATGGCAGGAGAGTTGGTTACCCAGATGAAAATCATTATCTTATTTATTGTTTTACCTAAAGATCCACAATTACATTAATTTCTAGTTTATTCACTTTGATATTCTATCTAAATGTCTAGTCACATATGGAATATTTATGAATCAGTAATTATGTATTTTAACATTTTTCTCTTGTTTGATTCCCCTAATTCAGGTTTGAGCCCATTTATAGGAAGATAAGATGTATTCCTTTCAGTTGTTGAGCCCACCCCAGAATTATTTGAAGGTTTCCTAAAGCCTGTCTTCAATATTTATTTAGTTTACTAGAGGCCCGGTGCAGGAAACTTGTGCATGGAGTGGGAGTCGGGGGGTGGGGGTGGTGTCCCTCAGCCCAACCTGCACCATTTCCAATCTGGGACCCCTTGAGGGATGTCTGACTGCCCGTTTAGGCCCGATCCCTGGGATCGGGCCTAAACGGGCAGTCAGACATCCCTTTCAAAGTCCAGGACTGCTGGCTCACAACCTCTTGCCTGCCTATTGCCCCAACCACTCCTCTGCCAGCCTGATCAACACCTAACTGCTCCTGGGCCAGCCTGATTACCCTTAACAACCCTCCCCCTGCCAGGATGGTCTTCCCCAACTGTCCTTTCCTGCAGGCCTGGTTCCTCCCAACTGCCCTCCCCTGCAGGCATGGGTCCCCCCCCTACAAGTGCCCTCTCCTACAGGCCTGGTCCCCCCCAACTGCCCTCCCCTGAAGGCCTGCCCTCCCCCAAACTATCCTCCCCTGCAAGCCTGGGTCGCTCCCAACTGTCCTCCCCTGCAGGCCTGGGTCCCTCCCAACTGCCCTCCCTTGCTGGCCATCTTGTGGCGACCATCTTTGACCACATGGGGCAGCCATCTTTTTATGGTCAGTTTGCATATTACTCTTTTATTAGATAGGATAACTTTGAATCTGTACTAAAGAAGAGATTCTGAAATTGCCTTATGTAAAGCATTTTTATTTTTAAAATTTTACACCACTATGTTATTTAAATCTTCTCTTTTCTAATCTGCTGCCTTTAAACATTTTCCTCTATGAGGCTAACAATTAATTGGTATATATCTTTAGAGTGAAACAACAAGTATCTAATAAAATTCCTGAATTTTGCAGAAAATATTTTGCCTGTAGTTCTAAAATTTCAGAAAACCATTAATTATAGCTCTTAATTTGACTCAAGGTTTTAATTCAACTTCCACAGATACAACTTGTGTTCTCCAAATTTGAAATATAGTATTTTTTTCTAATGAAAACTTTGATGTCAGAACAGTTCATTAAAAAAAAAATCAGGTAAAGTTACATAGAAAAAGAGAAATGCAGAGAGGGTTGTTTTCAAAAGGTTACCAAGGCTTTGACAAAGACTACATTGAAATTTAAATTTTATTTAGCAACTTCAGTATGCCAATTAAAAAGCCGAGTACTAACTATTTAGTATTTTATTTCCTAATTTGTCTACAAAACTTTTTATATATTTTAATTTATTGATTGTGTCATATCAAAAGTTCTCCCTAATGATCATTGTTATTCTAAATATTCTAGCTATTTAATCATCTTTCTAAATTTTCTAATGCTGGTATTTTAAAAAAGTATCATTCTTTACAGACTCATCAAGGAAATTAGAAGATTTAAAATTAAAATGGGACTTTTTATAGGAAGCAGAAGTTCTTCCAGGAAGAGATTGAGACCTTCACAGACAAACCCTGACAGACAAGAGAGGCCACTAAGATCATTAAAGAGATTGTGCTTGTGAATGCTTGGCCCTCATTTATTAAATGTGCATCTGCTCCTGACTGGGTGTTTATCAGAAACAAGTGCTGATACTGATTGGATGGCATGTAAAAAACAGTCACCGAGGGGTGCTGCTGATTGACTGAACAGGTTACCATGCCTACAGAACAATGTCTTCTCTTAAATTTATGGAAATATTTTTATTCTCACAATTTGGGAAATACAGGCATAGACCAAACACAAAATTCTGTTAAGGAGTTGTCTCCAGGACCTGAGACATTTTTCTCTCAGTGTGAAATGCAAAAAAAGACTTCATTTTCCATCTCGAAGGAAAAGATTAGCCAGGTGTTTAGGAACACAGCCCTGTCTCTTTTCAAGAGATGGGTGAAGGGAGATTTCATTCTTCCTTGGTATGTCTGGTAGAGGCTGATAACTAAGAGAATCTTAATTGCCACATACAGATCAGACATAAATAATGAGGCGAGACTTAAAATAAATAATATGATATGTGACAAATAGGACATTGTGGATTCTTCTAAAAAATTGAAGTGAAATTTATATTTACAACACTGTGCTGGCCAAGAAAAAAAAATTGTCTGTAAGCTGGACTTGCCTCTAGGTAACAACTATATGAAAATAAAATTGTATTAGTTTATTTCTTTTAAAAAATATATTTTATTGATTTTTTACAGAAAGGAAGGAAGGAGGATAGAGAGTTAGAAACATCAATGAGAGAGAAACGTTGATCAGCTGCCTCTTGCACACACCCTACTGGGAATGTGCCTGCAACCAAGATACATGACCGGAATCAAACCTGAGACCTTTCAGTCCACAGGCCGACACTCTATCCACTGAGCCAAACCAGTTAGGACTGTATTAGTTTCTTTCTTACTAACTTATCTAATACATTCTCACCATTTACCCCCGCCCCCCCAGAAACATAGCCTTTCTCTTTCTAAAAGTGTAGAACCAAGTTCACCCATAGAGTGTCATTCATTTATAATGCTGGTATTAGATAAAGAGGATTATGTTTATAGAGTCAAGTATGTCATATTAGGATTGTAATGCAATTAGGTTTAAGAACATAACTGTCTAGAGAAAACAATAATGTATTTTTATTTGTGTAATAGTGAAGCATTTTTAAAAGCATTAATATAACATAAGTCATGGAAGATGTGAATTTAGCTATGCTCCTGGTAACTAGAAAGCACTATTATTATTGATTGGTAGTAATCTTGGATTCATTTTAAATCTACTTTTCCCCTCACAGGCTGTGAACCTATCCCCATCCGCTACCTGGAGTGGAGCAATATAGAATCCATCATAGCCATCGCGTTCTCATGCCTGGGCATCCTTGTCACCTTGTTTGTCACTCTCATCTTCGTACTGTACCGAGACACACCAGTGGTCAAATCTTCCAGTCGAGAGCTCTGCTACATTATCCTAGCTGGCATCTTCCTGGGTTACGTGTGCCCTTTCACTCTCATTGCCAAACCTACCACCACATCCTGCTACCTCCAGCGCCTCCTGGTTGGCCTCTCTTCTGCCATGTGCTACTCTGCTTTAGTGACCAAAACCAATCGCATTGCGCGCATCCTAGCTGGCAGCAAGAAGAAGATCTGCACCCGGAAGCCCAGGTTCATGAGTGCCTGGGCCCAGGTGATCATTGCCTCAATTCTGATTAGCGTGCAGCTAACCCTGGTGGTAACCCTGATCATCATGGAGCCCCCCATGCCCATTCTGTCATACCCAAGTATCAAGGAAGTCTACCTTATCTGCAATACCAGCAACCTGGGTGTGGTGGCCCCTGTGGGCTACAACGGACTCCTCATCATGAGCTGTACCTACTATGCCTTCAAGACACGCAACGTGCCCGCCAACTTCAATGAGGCCAAATATATCGCCTTCACCATGTACACCACTTGCATCATCTGGCTGGCTTTTGTGCCCATTTACTTTGGGAGCAACTACAAGATCATCACTACCTGCTTTGCAGTGAGCCTCAGTGTGACAGTGGCCCTGGGGTGCATGTTCACTCCCAAGATGTACATCATTATTGCCAAGCCGGAGCGGAATGTCCGCAGTGCCTTCACCACCTCTGATGTAGTCCGCATGCATGTTGGCGATGGCAAGCTGCCCTGCCGCTCCAACACTTTCCTCAACATTTTCCGAAGAAAGAAACCAGGTGCAGGGAATGCCAAGTGAGTAATCTGGTCAGGCACTCTCTCTCTCTCTCTCTCTCTCTCTCTGTCTCTCTGTCTCTCTCTCTCTCTCTCATTTTCTTTTTTCCCCTCTATTTGACTAAATCATGTTCTTCACTTTTCCTAATGTTTTTCCCCCACTTTTTCCTTAACATTTTCTTGTTTGTTTGTTTTCTAACCTCACATTCTGTTGGATTAGGACTATCTTCTTGTTTTCATTCCTTTGAAAGAGCAAGGAGCATGAAGCACCAACCAGCTGAACATATTCTGACCTAGAATCTGCAGCTTCTGTTCTGCCAATAATTATTGTTTTCCCTTTCATGCGGGTCCTCTCTCTATGGAACATCAACACCTCTCTGGGGTCTGGGTCAGAGATGCAAACTCTAGTTCTAATTTCTAGTTTAGACCATGGTTGAGGATCTTTCCTGATTGATTTTGATCACTCTAGAGCCACATCATCACTAATCTGGGGTGAGAGGTAGGGAATTAAGCACTTGGGGAAATTTTTCAAAATTTGACTACAACTGAGCACCAAGTATGTCCTAAATTAAGTTCCCTTAAGCAACTGCAATATCATGTCCCTCTTAGTTATTGAACTTTAATGTATACTGTAATAAAGATGTTCCATAATTCTATATGTTAATTGAGTTATCTCAACTGCAAGGTCATGATCAGAACTTTCTTAGCCATAAAGAACCAAAAGAATTAAGAACGAGATAAAGGTGATGAGCCCCAAACTTGAGAATCAGTGTGAACCTCAAACTCCAGATTATTCTATTCTGGTAATTTTTCTGAGTAGTTTACATAATAAACACTTTCCTACCTTCTTCCTGACTCTGCATTGCAAATAAGCATATTCCAAATATTGCATGAGTCATCTTTCCTGAGATCCATGAAGTAAATTTCATGTAACATTTACTATTTTGAAAATGACATGGATGCTTGAAGCTCTCAAGTTAATTGAATTTTCCAAAGATAATTTTCCTTACTAACAGTATTAATTTTACTTTTTGAAAAAATCCTTTATAATGAAGACTTTTAGTAGTAATTATTATAATGTATACATTGCTTTATAACTATTCCACCTGCCTGAACAAGTTAGCAAGATAAGAGGGATGGGTGTTATTTTCCCCCATTTTATAGATGAGGAAACCGAGACACTGTGAATTTATGTAACTCTGAAGTATAATTTCACTTAGTTAGGCATTCTTTGCCTATGTCGTAACTGGCATAAAATTTCTCATCTTAACATATGTCAAAAAATCTACATGCCTTAAATTTCTAGTTTTGTATCTTTACTTGCCAAGCAGCACCATGAGCATCTTTTACAGAAATCCTGTCATTGGTTTGATGATCAGATGAGACAGTCTATGGAAAAATATATTTTTGAAATCCATAAAGCTATTGCAAATAAGGACATCCCTAATTTTTTCAGCATTATGGATGAAGACAATAATTTACACCTACTTCTCACTGTATCAGTTTCAAGCTCTTCATAGGATGCTGATCATCCAAGTTGCTTAGTCATTTTTTTGCCCTTGCCATGGTTTTCATGCTACCCAGCACCCCTCAGTAGCAGCCTCCTGGCAGGGGATTACCTGCGATATGAGAGCAAACCAACAATGCCATTAAGTGAGAAAAAATAGACCATAACCACAAAGTCTATATGTAAAGTGGCATAACAGTTTTCATGAAGAGGAAAGGAACAAGAGGAAATGAAATGAAAATAAAGGAGAAAATACTCTTTAAACTGGAGTATTTATAGGAATTAAGAGACATTCTTTTTCACATCCCATATGGCTTTATGAGGATTCCGTCCCACCATCCACCCATATCTAGTTCTATGTTCCTAACTTGTCTGCCTCTATTATGGTTCTTTAGAAGCTTTCATTTGATGTTTGGTCAGGGGTCATTAATGAACGCTATGCTTCCAACCACTTAATGAAAAGAGAGAACCTATGTGATCGAGACAGCTTGTGTTGGTAACCAAGAACGTGCATTGATGAGAGCTCTCCCGGTGATTCTATGTACAGAAAGTATTGGGACCTGCCCAAGAGAGCCGATGGAGAGTACACAGTGCTGGCTGCTGGGAAAAGATGAAGCTAGCCATGTCACTTTAAGGAGGCTTAGCACCTCTGTCACAGCCAGGCATTGCAGTACACTCTGATCACTTTCTCACACCTGCAGATGCTTTCTTATATGCTGCCAATATTCCCTTCACTGTTTTGAATTTGAAAGTAATTTCATTTGGGATCCTGCTTTTGAGAGAAAAATCAGCTTGGTCTAAATTGGAACCGTTCTCTAGGAAATGCTGGTTTCACCAGTAAGTTGCTTAATGATTGGCTGTAATTGATCAGGCACTATCAGATTATTACAGTAAGAAGGATACTTCTAATTAATAATTATATCACACAGCTTTTTAGTACAGTCTGTAGCTTCTCCAAGGTATGCCACACAGCTAAGCTGACGCATAGAGGGTATTTGAGACTAAATTTCTATGGAAAACAACCATTCACTTACTCATGTGCCTCATTTATTCATCCTACTGTTGCTTCTCTTGTAACTCTCTCTGAGGCTGTAATTTTAAAAGTTAACAATAATCTCAGTGCCTATGCTTTTTTTTTTACCATTTTATTGTTATGTTTTCCTGGTTTGTCACCAAAGTCACAAAAACTACAAACAATCTAATATTTTCTACAGCAACAAAAATCTAGCAGTCTTGCCAACACAAGAAAGGAGCTGAAAACTCTAGAGAACAAACACGATCACCCAGTGAGTTTATTACCATTCTGGATGTGTAATTCCTGCGTTTATGGTGCACCGAGGGTGTTCGGCAGTCTGCAGATAGAGCTATAAACACAGAACAGATGCTGTAATGAAGAGCTTCCAACTATCTGTTTGAATATTATTCTGAGGAGTTAAAGTATGACTGCATTTTCATAACAGGCTGTTTCTGAGATACATGGGTGGGATGACATCGTGGGTCTGCTTTTGCAAAGCTTACTTCAATTTTTTTTAATTTCATTCACAGCTAAATATCTGACTCAACCAAAGGTTTGGGCACTTGTTTTACATATTCTGAAATATAATATCAATAAAATGGTTGTCTGGATTACTTGAGTTGCTTGTAGTTAGAAGTTCTATAAAACATAATTCTATCTTGGAATATTAACTGAATAGTATATTTGCCTTGACATTTGTAATTTCTTTAGCTGTTAATTTAATGTATTTGAATGGGAAAATATACAGGCTTAACCTAATGTAAAGATATTGGTAAAATTCTCTTTGTTGGCAGATATAAATCCATAGATATTCACAATTAAATTATTTAGATCCAAGTGATTTATGGCTTCCTTTTAAAGCCAAAATGAGTTAACATTATGCAACTGAAAAAATAAAATATTATGTAAATGACATGTTTCCTCTAAGAAAAAATATATCATTGACTAAATGTCAAACATATCTAGTTATTTTCTGGGTAAATAACCTCAATGAGTGCCAAATAATTTGATGGTACATGGAACTAAAATGTGGTAATATACTTCTATGACCTGTATAACTAACTATGCAAAACTAAAACAATTACAATCACAAAAAGGCATTAGATTGATGCGAGCAAATAATTTTAAAATTTAGGTTTCTAAATAAATAGAATATTATTATGTTCCTGTGATTGTTTTTTAAGCATTTGAATATATGTTTCTACTGAGTACAAGAACTAAGTGAAATACTAAATGGAGTGATGCTACGAAGAAATTTTACTCTTAGTCTGCTAGAAACACTTTTGTCCACAAATAGAAGTAAATAATCATGCAACATTAGTGATTATGCCCTGGATAAGAATTTGAATTTGTCTTTCCTCCTTTGATTATGAAGGAAATATGATAGTGAGCCAACAGACATCACAATCAAATAGAAATAACAGGTTCTCTTTTATAGAAAGAACTCATTTACTATTCTAGCTTATAAATGAGAAAATCTGTCATTTTTGAAATTATTTTTCCCTTAATAACACAATAAATGTCATTAAAAGTTATTACAATTCTTCACTTGCTTTTATAGCAAATAACATGAAATATATCAAAACAAAGTACTTGTCATAAAATTTTACTGCTTCATAGTAACATTTATGGAAGACCTACTGATTATTCATTCATATATTCAATCAATCATTGTTTCAACAGTAATCTTAGAAACACTTTATAATATTAGTGTTAGGTAATATTTAAGATAAAAAAAGATATAAGAGGCAGAAACTGACTGCACCAATCTTGCAACATAATAAGGGAGACATTTAAAACTATGAGAGAACATACTGGATTAGTTGCCATAACAAAGGACCAATGTAAGTTTATGAGTATTCAGGGAAGAAAGAGATTAAGGTCAGCTCGTAGAATAGTATCTGAGGAAAGAAGAGAAAAGATTTCTTAATAAAAGTGGAATTTTAAGTTGGCCTTAAAGGATGTTTTTCAACAGGAGAAACTGTGCTATGATGAGACCATTTCACATATGAAAAATAATGTAAGTGCAAATTGAACACATTAATTCATTTTCAGGCCACAGCATGGAATCTGGTATGAATGAAGTACATGGAGAAGTATAGTAGTGGGTAAATATGTAAGTGCAGAAAGAGGACATAATATAGATAATGATCAATTGCTCTAAGAAGAAACAGACATTTTTGTATTTAAACTACAACATGAAGTAAAGATTTTTGTAAAGTATTATCATGAGTAAGCTTTTTTGGGGGGAGAGATCAACTACAGAAAGATGCTTTAATAGAGTGCTATAACAATCCAAATGACAGGTTAAAAATAAAAGTCTTAAACTAGAGTAGTGAAATGAAAGTCAAATCCAAAGCATCATATATGAAAAGAGTTTTCTGAACTTCATTTATTAGAATTGAAATATTGATTTGGGAAGAGGAAGGAAAGAATAAAAAATAGAATTCCACTCTCATGATTTGAGCCTGGGCGACTAGAAAAAATACAGCTACCATAAAAACAGATCAGAACTATGGGAGTAAGATTGGGGAGATATTGATGTTTGGTTTCAGATTTATCCATTGAAAATGCTATAAAAACATCCAAATGGAAACATTTTAAGTTATTTAGAAATTTAAGTCAGGAGCTCAAGAGAAAGAATTCTAGAATTGAGGGCTCAATTGTTAGAATATTTAGAGGCCAAAGCAGTGATATGACATAAGGAAAGAAAAAAATAGAAGGAGGAATGTTAGGAAACACACTTGAGAGATAAGGACAGTCAGAAGGTGTTTTTTTAAAAAAAGGAATCAAACAGAATGAGGAGATAGAGGAATTTCAGTATCGTGGAAACCAAAGAGGAGACTGTGTCTTATGCAGCTCAGGTTGCCATAGTGAAATCCCACAGGCTGGATGGCTTAAAGAAGAAATAATTTTTACAGTTCTGGAGGCTGAAAGTCCACATTAGGGTGCCAGCATGGTTGACTTCTGGTGAGACCTCTTCCCTTGGATTGCAGACAGCCGCCATCTAGCTGTGTGCTCACATAACCTCTTCCCTGTGTGGGCACAGGGGAAGCAAGAAAAGGAGGAAGATCTGTTTAGTGTCTCTTTCAAGAGAACTAATCCCATATGAGGCCCTCACTTTCATGATCGCTTCTAACCCTAATTACCTCCCAAAGATTTATCTATTGATACCACTAGCTTGGGAGTTAGGACTTCAACATATGATTTGGGGGCTGGGGCACAACCAATCAGTCCATTAACAGAGGACAAAATTTGAGATCCTTGAGATACTCAAGGATGGAGATACTATGGTTATTTTTTACTGGTTTTCAGAGTGTAATGTGGGTAGAAGTTCTATTGCAATAAGTTGAAGAGTTTGGCATTAAAGGAATTAAGATGTTTAGATAGTATTTAAGGAGGCCAGGGAAAAGAAAGAAGTGGTATAATAGAGGAGAAATTAAAGCTTGCTTGTAATATCTGAGAAAGGAAGCAATAGAGAAAGAAACATTGAAAATATAAGAGAGATCATATAGTTTATGCTGGGAAGCCTGACTCATTAATGTAGACTTTATATACTAACCTAGAATTCGACATTACACCTTCATGTACAGAAAGTTCTAAAAGCTGAGGGCATGCATCATCATTATTATCAGTTCAGAATATACACGCTGTGTAGAATGGAGGAGCTGTGTATCTGCTGAAAGTGGAGGCATGCAAGTGTTACTCTGTGTGAGATGTGTATGAGAAAGGGCACCCTGTTGGACATGGCTTGGCAACCTGTCCATGTTTGGCCACAGCTAAAGAGAGATGAGGTCATTTGCATCCCATCTGTTAGCGTTAGTGCCCAGTGTACTAGTATAGTGTTACCTACTCAAATGGGTAACATGTGAACAGTGTGTTTCTAAAGCTAACTCAAGTGTAAAAATGTTAGCAACTTGAATAATGAAGAAAGTAAGGAGAGAGCACCAGTAGATTTGGAGGTTTCAGATCATGAGAACAGACCCTATAGGCTCATTAATTAGAAACCTTTGACTACAAGTTATAGAAGCCAATTAAATAGCCTAAGCAGAAGGAACTGGGGTGTTTAATAGAAAGAATGTAAGGAACAATTTCAGGTATCTTCTAGTAACAAGGTTTGTAGTATTTCTGGGCCATGTATGGGACTGGATTCCTAATGAGAAAGGCTCCAGGCCTCTGTATCGTCTTTTGTCTCCCTGCATGCCTCCTTATATTCTCCTCATAGATCTGCTTTGTTCATTTCTTGGACCCTCATGGTTAGTATATAAACTCTTGGACCCATGGTGAGTCTCAGGAGAGCCCAAAGATATTGCTTCAGTTCCTCTACCCAGGTGGTATTGGCTCAACTGGGCTCAGCGGTCTATCTGCTGAAGTCAAGTTTGTAATGGACAAAGGGTGGAGTCACTGAGTATAAAACTGTCTTCTAGAGAAGTAACACTCCTGTTCCCCATGTGTAGGATCAGGGAGGCAATTCACAGAGAGAGAGAATATGATTTGAGATGAGCAGAAGCCTTGTAACTTTCTAAACCAAGGTAATCCCATCTCCACCCAACCCCTTTCCTTTTTCCCTTGCCATCTGAATGAGTCACTTCTAAGTACCAGCATTTTATATTTAGAAACACTGACAAAAAGGAAGTACAAAACCTATATAGTGGTGGCTAGCCAGCCAGCCAAATAATTAATCACCTATCCATGCAAAGCAGGAGTAACTATCCCAAATTCCAGTATGTATGCCAGTGGAGGGAAAAGAAAACACTGTGACTCTGGCACACCATTTATCATGCAGGTATGAGATGTAGAATCAAACAAATTTAACAACCAGACCGCTTCTAGAGATTCCTGGCTATAAAATGAATCGCTTCTCAGCTGCCTCAAAATGAAAAGGAAAAAAAAAAAAAAGGAACAAAAGGGGATGAAAAAATATTATTTTAAAGGAAAATAGTGCATTACAACATTATTTTCTGAATGAATTAAAATATATCACAAATTACAGGACAACAATAAAATATTATTTGCTAACTGTCCTTAGTCTATAATAACAAAAGCATAATATGCTAATTAGACTGGATATCCTTCTAGATAACCTTCTGGATGAAGTTGGGGCTGTGAGGGAAACCCGGGTCCTGGGTGCCAGAGGGCAGCCAGTGCCAGCAGCGGGGGAAGGAAGGCCTATTCTTGCAAAAACTTTGTGCATCAGGCCTCTAGTAGAGTAGTAAAAGAAAATTAGCTAATATTTAATAAAGTTAACCCCCAAATGTCTGTTATTTTATTTTATTTTAAAGGGGTAAGAGAAACCTCCTATAGTTGAAGGAACTTAATACCCTCTATGCAGACATTTTTAAGATAAATGAGGAGTCTACTGCTAACAAAATTAGGCCAAGTCCCTAGTGATACTGCTAACCATATTGAAAAACAACTTGCTTAAAAGAAATCAATAACAATAGGAAATACTTTCCTTTCCCTGACTTTCTAGTTATTAAAATATATACTGTTATCTTGCTCCTAGTAAATGTTCTCAAGCACCATGAGAATTAGTATCATTTTCTACTTTGCGCTGATTATGATATTTGGCTTAGGTGGATATGGAATGAGGAGTAAAAAATGTATTAACAAAGGAAAAAAATTAAGACCTATATGATCAGAATCAAAAAAAATTATGACAAGAGGGCAGGAGTCGGGTGAGGGAGGGAGCAGATGCCTGTAGTTCAGTCAGCAGCCAGCTCTGTGACCTTAGCCATGGATTATGTCTTCTTGCAGGCATGTCAGGTGATTTTAGTAAGATTTTCATAATCCAGTCCTTTGTATAAAAAATATATGGAGGGGTTATTGTTGTACAGACTGTGGACAATTTACTGGTAAAGATCTATTGCACAGTCCATGACCTCAGAGAACTTCAAGTGCAGTGGAGGACACCAGCAAGAAACCTGACAATAACCCTGTGACAGGATAAAGTCCTATGGCAGAGGAGGGGGAGCATGTTCTTTCAGGAAGGATATAGCAGGGGCCTCTACTATTGACCTTTGAGTTGGAGAAGTCCTCATCAAAAGTCAATATTAAGTAGAAGAAGAGCTATGACCATGGTTCCATTAGCTAAAAGCTACCTCAAATGGTGGGTTAAAATAGGGAAAGATACAGAGAGAGTGTTCTAGGCAGAGCTAAGTGAGGGGGATGAGGAGGCAAGAGAGACCAAAGCATATTAGCAAAATGAAAAAAAGGAGGAGGTTTCATAGGGCTGACAATAATTTCCTATAAAAAATATTTGTTTAGCTTCAAAGGTTCAAAGCCGAAAGTTATTCTAGGGCTGATCCTAGTATAAAATCAGTTCTGCTCTGACGTTTGGAATGGTTTCAAGCCCTGACATCACTTTTTTAAGACTGGGAAGAGAAGCACTGATGACCCATTCACTCAGCAAATGATTTTTAAAGGACCTACTATGAGGCATTGGGGCAAGTGCAGGAAATACAATGGTGAACAAATCAGATCTGGCCCCTGCTTTGTGGAAGTTGAAATCTAGCCAGGAGACCAGACATTGAACGAGTAACCACAAGTGTAGTTAGTTCTTTTAAGGATTACAAGGATCTGACCAGTCTTAGTGCACGGAGGCTGGAAACATTCCCCCCAAAAAGTTTTATCTCAGCTAAGACTCCTGAAGGAGCAAAGAGGTTAGCTAAGAAAGGGAGTGGGGACTGGGTAGATAAGTCAAGGAATAAAAGTGCAAAGGCTATAAGCTGGAAAAAAACATTAATGTCTGAAGGAAATGGAATAATTCCAGGATGCCTGGAGGTGAGAGAAAAGGCGGGTGTGATGAGAAGAGACTGGAAGGGTCGGCTGAGACCAGATCACTCTAGACCGGGTCACAGGCCTTAGGAGCTTGGATCTTGTGCTCTGGACAATGGAAAGCTGCTGAAGTGACAAAGCAGGGTGCAGTGCGACCAGTGAGAAGTGTGTGTTAGCACCAGCACCCAGCCTCTGTGAGGAGAGCAAGGCGAGAGGCTGGGGCTCTGGGGTGGGGAAGGGGTAGGGGAGCTGCCGCAGCCTGGTGTAAGATGATAGTGGCCTGACCTAAGGCTTTGCCAGCTGGGGTGAAGACAGTGAACAGAGATAAATGCTTAAAAGGTAAAAATAAAAAAGTAAGATTGCTTTACAAAACTCTGTTTTAAGATCCACAAACAGTAAGCACAGATACACTTTCACCTCGGGTTGTTTGGCTCAAAATCTATGATATTTGAATTGTGACCAGATATAATGTGTTAGCACATCTAAAGCATGATTGACCTATAAGAGGGTGAGACTGATCAGACACAAAAAGAGAAGAGCAGTCACTGAAACAAACAATGGAAGTGACCACAGACCTCCCGGGTGTGAAGTTGGGCGGAGGAAATTGTGACCCACGGGATTTTTGCAAATGTAAGTCCAAATGACAAGATGATCCCTAGGACTAAAAGGATGAAGCAAATTATCTTAGTGTCATGCCCTCAAATGTTTTAAGTATTGAAACTTGCAACCCTCCACCTCTTCTCTGATTCCCTGGGAACAGGCAACTACTCAATGTTGTCTTCCCCTACTTATAGGTCTACTTATGCATAGTTTAGTACCTTAAAC